>SJYW01013320.1:219235-232423 GCA_006410735.1 Raphicerus campestris
TTTTTTTCCTTTGCCTAATTGTAAGGCAATACTGACCATGTCGTTGTATAACAAAATGATTCTCATGCAGCTTTTACAAAATATAATATGCTTGTTAGATGGGAGTGTTCATTTAATTTTTCTTGGTCTTTATGCTTAGAACAGTATGCATGGACTAAGGCTTTTAGATTAACAGTTGCATAAAGCTCAGTGTATCTTACTTGGAAATGCTGCACATGTAAATCCATAGTGGTTTAATTGCTAAGTTGTGTCCAACTCTTCCCATGGACACCTTTGCCCCTCAGGCTCCACTGTCCATGGAATTTCCCAGGCAAGAATACTAGGGTTACTATTTCCTTCTCCAGGGGATCTTCCTGACTCAGGGATTGAACCTGGGTCTCCTGCATTGCAGGAAGATTCTTTACCTACTTAGCCACCAAGGAAGCCCATATATAAATACATATATATATACACTTATTAGAGCGATATACTCATTGATGTTACAGTAATTCCATTAGAGGCAGGATGAGAGCATAGAGGGGCTTTCCAGGTGGTGCTAGTGATAAAGAACTCGCCTGCCAACGCAGCTGGATTTAAGAGGCACAGGTTCAATCCCTGGGTTGGAAAGATTCCCTGGAGTAGGGGATGGCAAGCCACTCCAGTAGTCCTGTCTGGAAAACCCCATGGACAGAGGAACCTGGCGAGCTACATTCCATGGGGTCACAGAGTCAGACACGCCTGAGGGCTGAGCGCACACACGAGTGTAAGATAATAAGAATGATGAGCCAGCTGTCAGAGACACCAGTGAGGGCTCACACTGGAAAAAGGGAAAGGTACTCATGTCCGACTCTTTGCGACGCCATGGACTACAGCCCGCCAGGCTCCTCTATCCATGGGATTCTCCAGGCAAGAATACTGGAGTGGGTATCCATTCCCTTCTCCAGTGGATCCTCCTAACCCAAGGACTGAGCCCAGGTCTCCTGCATTGCAGGGGGATTCTTTGCCATCTGAGCCACCAGGGGCGTCCAGGAATACTGGAGAGGGTAGCCCATCCCTTCTCCAGCAGATCTTTCCAACCCAGGAATTGACCTGGGGTCTCCTGCATTGCGGGTGGACTCTTTACCAGCTGAGCTACCAGGGAGGCCCACACTGGTTGGTGTTTACATGGTACTTTTCCACAGTAGTAAATAATTTCACAGTAAATAGTTGAGATAAGAAAAGACCATAGCCTATCTTTATAGAAATGATAAGGTGTCCAATAATGGCTGTAATTATGGTTCCAGTCTGTGAACCCCAAAATGATGCAACATGTACCCCAGAGAGGGTCCTTTCAGTACTGGCCAGAATTCACATCCTCAAATATAATTCAAGGGTCTTTAATTCTGAAAGCCTTGGGGATTGCTCTTCTGATTATTAAGCTTTGTTTCCAATTTGATTCAAAGTTGAATACAGAAAAGAAAGCTTTCAGAATATATGTGTAAAAACTCTCATTACAGCATCTATAGTGTTCCTAGGGTCAGGAAATTGCAAAACATGCTTTGTGGTCCTGAGGAATATTAAATATTACTGTTGATTAAGGCTGTGGCTGATTTTGATTCACCAGTTGACCACATTTTCATAAAAGCAACTCAGAAATGCAGAGTCAAACGCTATTTGGAGAATTAGAGTTTATTGATAGTCTAAATTAGAACAATGCGAAAATGCCTACACATAATGTGCTAAGTGATACCAGGTACTAGTAGCAGGCTCCCCTTTAAAAAAAATAAAGCATCACTACCAAACTATTTTTCTTTGTGATACTGAAAGGTCATTAGCTTTCTGATTTCTACTAAATCACCATATTATTTTATTACACAAAGATGAGTTATTTTTAATTAATATAAGAACAAAAGAAAAATTGGAAAGATTCTTTGGGTAGTATAATAATCACCCAAGGAGAAGAAAAAAAAAGAGAAAAAATGAAACGCTTTGGAATATTCTAAAAATAAATGTGCATAATTAGCATCTGGACGAAGGCCACACAGCTAAGCTACATTTCCCAGAAAGTGATATTTTTCATCACAGTATAGAAATATTCATTACCGGAGCTGGCAAAAGTATTGCCATGGAGTAGAGTCAGATGGGTGATCTAAATAATTAAAGCTTGAAACCCAGAGAGCTGAGTTCAGGAGAATGTCCCCGTGTGGGAGGGGGTGCCATGTGAGAGGGAGTGCTCCAGCAGCGGGGAGGAGGCAACGGGGGAGAACCTTGGTTTCTTAATTTGAATGGTAAAAAAAGAAAACCACCTTATCAATTCATAGGAAGAATGGGATTCTTTTTGATTTAAAACCAATCTGGCATGCACAGCACGATATCTTCAGAGCAACTGACTATGTTCATTTCTGAAAAAAGTTTCAGCCTGAGAAAGAAATGGAGGAAATATATGAAAGGCTCATTGCAATATGCATTTTTATTTTCAGTGGCTACAGGCTGGGGAAGTAGCTCCTTCGTTACAGCCAAGTTTAATTACCACGGGTTTCTTTTTTCTCTGAAAGCATAAGGAACTGGTGTGTTTTTCCTGAATGACCTAAAAGTAACCCGAGTGTTAGTGTGGCAGTGGCTCAGGCGAGTCCGAGTCTTTGCGGCCCCGTGGACTGCAGCCCGCCAGGCTCCTCTGTCCATGGGATTTCTCAGGCAAGAATACTGGAATGGGGTGCCATTTCCTTCTCCAGGGGATCTTCCTGACCCAGGGATCGAACCCGTGTCTCCCATGTCTCTTGCATCGGCAGGTGGATTCTTTACCACTGGTGCCACGTGGGAAGCCCAAAAGTAACGCCGTGTGTGTGGGGGTGTTAGTTGCTCAGGCACAGAATACTGGAGTGGGTTGCCGTTCCCTTTTCCAGGGGAAGTAACACTATGCCTACACGAAGGATACGGAAGCAACAGAAAAAGGCTTTCCCTGCAGTGCTCGGGCTTTATAAGGCTAGAAATGGCTCCTGTATCCACAAGGTGATGTAAATGTTTGGTGTCTTCACAAATAAGTGAGTCATGGACAGAGTAAACCGTCACCCAGGTGACCATTCCTTCTCACACAGCAAAACTCAATGGACCAGCAGGCTCCAACACATGCAGCGGGAATCTTCCTTATCCCAGACTGACAGCTTTTCTCTCCGCTCAATGGTTAAAAAGGGAAAATGGGAAAAACCCTCCTCCTGTTCCACATTTGAAATGTCTGTGGATGATAATCGAGATGCCATAAACTCAATGGCACTGGGTGATTCATTTTTGTGTTTATATCAGCATTTTCTTTGCCTGTGGTTTCTAACACCCCTGTGGGCACCAGAAAGGTGAAACTGCACCAAGATCAAAGAATACTTTACATAATAAATGTTTTATATCTACTCTTTCAGCAACATAGTAAGTGGCAGACACATCTTCAGTTTTATAATTTAGGCTTCCGCAATTAACCCTGATAATTCAGCTTCTCTTAACTATAAAGAGAAGGTTGTCATTTGTGTTTTCAGCTAAAAGAAAGAACTGGTCTTGTTGATGTTACAAATTAGTTTCACACTGAGTCTTAGTCAAAATGCAATGAACTAGTGTTCATTAAAATCAACTTCCATTTGCCAGATTCTTTGACTAAATATTTATTCTTACTAATTTTTCTGCTTGGGAGATGATATAAAGGGATTGTCCATAGTGTTCCTTTCATACTTTTGTATTCCTTAAAGATTATGACTAGTTGAACTGTGGTTTGTTGATTTTCCCCCTGCTTCTTAATATTTGAATTCAGCTTCAAAAACTTTAATTTCAGTAACAAAGCACAAATACTGACTGCACAATAATAGAAGAANATAGTGTTCCTGTCATACTTTTGTATTCCTTAAAGATTATGACTAGTTGAATTGTGGTTTGTTGATTTCCCCCCTGCTTCTTAATATTTGAATTCAACGTCAAAAACTTTAATTTCAGTAACAAAGCACAAATACTGACTGCACAATAATAGAAGAATTTCTTTTAGTTGTAGGATATCCCTGAGTATCGAAACCGAAGTTCTATGTAATGTGTATCATCATGGGCTATAGTGAATTATACATAGTATCTCTTGAGTGTTGTATATTTGAAAGTTACTAATAGTTTTTAACACATTACTGACCAGAGACATATTAACACCACAGGCATTAATTTCTGAAAAAAAAAACCCCAGTCAATAATGTGTTAAAGGGCTTGTCACAAGAAAGAAATTTTAAGCATGTGTAGTGGCTGGATGGCATCACCCACTCGATGCACATGAGGTCGGGTGACCTCCGGGCGTTGGTGATGGACAGGGAGGCCTGGCATGCTGCGATTTATGGGGTCGCAAAGAGTCAGACACCACTGAGTGACTGAACTGAACCGAACTGAACTGAGTGATGGATGGGGGTCTTCCCTGGTGGCTCAGATAGTAAAGAATCTGCCTGCAATGTGGGAGAGCTGGGTTCGATCCCTGGGTCAGGAAGATCCCCTGGAGGAGGGCATGGCAACCCACTCCAGTATTTTTGCCTGGGAAATCTCATGGACAGAAGAGCTTGGGGGGCTACAGTCCATAGGGTCACAAAGAGTTGGATAC
The DNA here is from genome assembly GCA_006410735.1 of Raphicerus campestris. NCBI lineage: Eukaryota > Metazoa > Chordata > Mammalia > Artiodactyla > Bovidae > Raphicerus > Raphicerus campestris. The sequence continues at coordinate 223,803 of SJYW01013320.1, forward strand.
GACTGAGTGACTAAGTACAGTGATGGATGTTAACTAAACTTATTAGTGATCACCTCACAATATATACATATATCAAATCAACATGTTGTAAATGTAACGCTAATACACTGTTATGTATAAGTGGTATAAGCCTTAGTCGCTCAGTGGTGTCTGACACTCTGTGAATCCATGGACTGTAGCCCGCCAGACCCCTCAGTCCCCGAATTCTCCAGGCAAGAATAATGGAGTGGGTTGCCATTCCCTTCTCCAGGGGCCGCCCAACAGGTAGTCTTTACCAGAGAAGTCTGTTAAATGTCAATTATATCTCAATTAAAAAAAAAAGAAAAAACCACCAAAATTGTAATTTAGTAGTCTAAGTTTGATAGGCAGCCAAAACTCTCTTCTCTTTCTTGAAGGTTTAACCTGTTTGACTTTCTTGGGGTCTGTATCAAATGCACAGGGCTCCCCCAAAGAGTCTTGCCAGGTTACAAACCAAAAAGATGACCTCACAGGGCTGCTCGTATCTGACATGTGAGAGGTCAGCTTAAAGTTCCAGAAGTGAAGTGAAGTGGCTCAGTCATGTCCGACTCTTTTGCAACCCCATGGACTGTAGCCTACCAGGCTCCTCTGTCCACGGGATTTTCCAGGCAATAGTACTGGAGTGGATTGCCATTTCCTTCTCCAGGGGATCTTGCCGACCCAGGGATCGAACTCGGGTCCCCTGCATGGTAGACAGACGCTTTACCATCTGAGCCACCCTAATTAGTATCCTGTAGCCCACCCAGAGAAGAGCTAGCCTTGTCGCCGAGCCCAACCGGTACCTTGGTAAACATGGGCTTCCCATGCTGGGTGACCATCGCGCACTGGTCGCAGTCCACGGTGATGGATGAGTTGTGGTAGGACTCTTTCGAGTGTTTGAGAACGTAATACAGGTCGGTCACCCCTCCTTCAAACACAGTGCTAAAATAACGAGGGATGAGGGTCCTGCCGATAGCTGGAAGAGACACACAGAGAAACAAACCATTAACAATTATGTCCGGATTGTCCCATATACCCCACACCACGGCCAGACCTCCAGCTGGATACAGATCATACCAAGAGGCAAAGTTTTTCTCCTTACCGACTGCCATATCCCTTACGGCTTACAGCTAGCTAATAAGATCGAATCTATTCACGAAGAATCTATGCAGTCATCTCTCCAGATTTGGTATCCATCAATAATGTAAGCGTTAGTACTTTAAACATAAAAGGGGAAATGCTGATGACTTTTGACCTCATAGATATTCCCTCAGTTACCATATTTTCAAAAAATAAAATATATCCAGTCCACTTGGACTTTTCAATGGATTGCACACCAGTTACTCAGCCATGTTCTATTAGTGGTAGTAGTCATAGTAATATAAGCTTTGATAATGTAATGCTTTGTGGGCTATGGATTATTTTGGGGCTTCACACACTCATTGGCTCTTCAGCACAAAGTCAAGAGACTAGGGAATGTAAGCAACACAATGATTATTATCAAAGAAAAAGTTATCAGGAATGTTTGAAAGTCACGTGACTTATAAGTAGATAACTGGGGTCTCTAGCGTCAGATCTGCAAACGCCCATAAGAGTTTGGGATGGACATGTACACACTGTTACATTTAAAATGAGTAACCAGCAAGGACCTACTGCATGGCACAGGGAACTCTGCTCAACGTTATGTGGCAGTCTGGATGGGAAGGGAGTTTGGAGGTGAATGGATATTATGTGTATGTATGGTTGAGCCCCTTTGCAGTTCATCTGACACTATCACAATACTGTTAACCAGATACACTCCAATATAAAATAAAAACTTAAAAAAAATCTGCCTACATTGAAACACTTTCCAACACCATGTCTCAAACTGCTTTAATGAATGGATATCTTTAACAAGCGATCCCTATCTGTATACAAAGAAAACCATACCTACGTGAATGCACACTGCTCTATCTGCTTCTGGAGTTGAAAGAAAATCTCTTTCCAGAATCAAAGGGCCATCTTAAGAAAACCTGATACCTTCTACTTGGTCTAAATTGGTCTCTTTCATTCTGCGTGTCCTGTCCTGTCCCATTTTAGTCTGAGCGATTCCTAAGTAGCTGGGTCTCTCTCATATATGATGCTTAGAAACAGCTAACAAGCCCTTGCTTTAGCAGAGATTTTAAATCCTCTTACACTGAAAATCCCAACTCATAATATCAGGAATTTTGCCTATGTGCAGATTTTGAGGCAAAGTACTAAAGCAATCTCAAGTGATTCAAGATTTTAATAAATCTCTTACATTCACTATATAAGGCTTCCTGAAAGACAAAAATAATATTTAAGATAAATACATTTCCAAAGAGTGCTTTAGTAGGAAAGATCATTCAATCATCACTTGAATGTTTAAAAATGTTTAATTTCATTTTAAAAGAATCAGTATTAATCCATTTTGTATGAATCTATATCTCTTTTGTACACGGATTTGGAAAAAATACTATAAAAAGAATATTCTGCCAAATGTTTTCTGAAGTGATCGCTAAAGAATCCCAATGTGAATGCCTAGTCTCTGAATAATTTATATAGTTGTTATTGCTTCATATTTACTGCAGTGAAATCAATCAAAGAGTGTATGCTGAATATTCCAGGATCTTTGGCAATTTCATCCTAAATAATCCTTATACATACACTTCCTAAATACTGCCTAATCCCCAATAGTACATGTTTATTTGCTAAATATAAAATTCAAATAAGAGTCATTTGAGTCCATCATATCCTTAANAAAAAAAAAAAAACCCAGTCAATAATGTGTTAAAGGGCTTGTCACAAGAAAGAAATTTTAAGCATGTGTAGTGGCTGGATGGCATCACCCACTCGATGCACATGAGGTCGGGTGACCTCCGGTAGTTGGTGATGGACAGGGAGGCCTGGCATGCTGCGATTTATGGGGTCGCAAAGAGTCAGACACCACTGAGTGACTGAACTGAACCGAACTGAACTGAGTGATGGATGGGGGTCTTCCCTGGTGGCTCAGATAGTAAAGAATCTGCCTGCAATGTGGGAGAGCTGGGTTCGATCCCTGGGTCAGGAAGATCCCCTGGAGGAGGGCATGGCAACCCACTCCAGTATTTTTGCCTGGGAAATCTCATTGACAGAGGAGCTTGGGGGGCTACAGTCCATGGGGTCACAAAGAGTTGGATACGACTGAGTGGCTAAGTACAGTGATGGATGTTAACTAAACTTATTAGTGATCACCTCACAATATATACATATATCAAATCAGCATGTTGTAAATGTAACGCTAATACACTGTTATGTATAAGTGGTACAAGTGTTAGTCGCTCAGTGGTGTCTGACACTCTGTGAATCTATGGACTGTAGCCCGCCAGACCCCTCAGTCCCCGAATTCTCCAGGCAAGAATAATGGAGTGGGTTGCCATTCCCTTCTCCAGGGGCCGCCCAACAGGTAGTCTTTACCAGAGAAGTCTGTTAAATGTCAATTATATCTCAATTAAAAAAAAAAAGAAAAAACCACCAAAATTGTAATTTAGTAGTCTAAGTTTGATAGGCAGCCAAAACTCTCTTCTCTTTCTTGAAGGTTTAACCTGTTTGACTTTCTTGGGGTCTGTATCAAATGCACAGGGCTCCCCCAAAGAGTCTTGCCAGGTTACAAACCAAAAAGATGACCTCACAGGGCTCCTCATATTTGACATGTGAGAGGTCAGCTTAAAGTTCCAGAAGTGAAGTGAAGACGCTCAGTCCTGACCGACTCTTTTGCAACCCCATGGACTGGGGCCTACGAGGCTCCTTTGTCCATGGGATTTTCCAGGCAATAGTACTGGAGTGGATTGCCATTTCCTTCTCCAGGGGATCTTGCCGACCCAGGGATCGAACCCAGGTCCCCCGCATGGTAGACAGATGCTTTACCATCTGAGCCACCCTAATTAGTATCCTGTAGCCCACCCAGAGAAGAGCTAGCCTTGTCGCCGAGCCCAGCCCGTACCTTGGTAAACATGGGCTTCCCATGCTGGGTGACCATNGCCGACCCAGGGATCGAACTCGGGTCCCCTGCATGGTAGACAGACGCTTTACCATCTGAGCCACCCTAATTAGTATCCTGTAGCCCACCCAGAGAAGAGCTAGCCTTGTCGCCGAGCCCAACCGGTACCTTGGTAAACATGGGCTTCCCATGCTGGGTGACCATCGCGCACTGGTCGCAGTCCACGGTGATGGATGAGTTGTGGTAGGACTCTTTCGAGTGTTTGAGAACGTAATACAGGTCGGTCACCCCTCCTTCAAACACAGTGCTAAAATAACGAGGGATGAGGGTCCTGCCGATAGCTGGAAGAGACACACAGAGAAACAAACCATTAACAATTATGTCCGGATTGTCCCATATACCCCACACCACGGCCAGACCTCCAGCTGGATACAGATCATACCAAGAGGCAAAGTTTTTCTCCTTACCGACTGCCATATCCCTTACGGCTTACAGCTAGCTAATAAGATCGAATCTATTCACGAAGAATCTATGCAGTCATCTCTCCAGATTTGGTATCCATCAATAATGTAAGCGTTAGTACTTTAAACATAAAAGGGGAAATGCTGATGACTTTTGACCTCATAGATATTCCCTCAGTTACCATATTTTCAAAAAATAAAACATATCCAGTCCACTTGGACTTTTCAATGGATTGCACACCAGTTACTCAGCCATGTTCTATTAGTGGTAGTAGTCATAGTAATATAAGCTTTGATAATGTAATGCTTTGTGGGCTATGGATTATTTTGGGGCTTCACACACTCATTGGCTCTTCAGCACAAAGTCAAGAGACTAGGGAATGTAAGCAACACAATGATTATTATCAAAGAAAAAGTTATCAGGAATGTTTGAAAGTCACGTGACTTATAAGTAGATAACTGGGGTCTCTAACGTCAGATCTGCAAATGCCCATAGGAGTTTGGGATGGACATGTACACACTGTTACATTTAAAATGAGTAACCAGCGAGGACCTACTGCATGGCACAGGGAACTCTGCTCAACGTTATGTGGCAGTCTGGATGGGAAGGGAGTTTGGGGGTGAATGGATATTATGTGTATGTATGGTTGAGCCCCTTTGCAGTTCATCTGACACTATCACAATACTGTTAACCAGATACACTCCAATATAAAATAAAAACTTAAAAAAAATCTGCCTACATTGAAACACTTTCCAACACCATGTCTCAAACTGCTTTAATGAATGGATATCTTTAACAAGCGATCCCTATCTGTATACAAAGAAAACCATACCTACGTGAATGCACACTGCTCTATCTGCTTCTGGAGTTGAAAGAAAATCTCTTTCCAGAATCAAAGGGCCATCTTAAGAAAACCTGATACCTTCTACTTGGTCTAAATTGGTCTCTTTCATTCTGCGTGTCCTGTCCTGTCCCATTTTAGTCTGAGCGATTCCTAAGTAGCTGGGTCTCTCTCATATATGATGCTTAGAAACAGCTAACAAGCCCTTGCTTTAGCAGAGATTTTAAATCCTCTTACACTGAAAATCCCAACTCATAATATCAGGAATTTTGCCTATGTGCAGATTTTGAGGCAAAGTACTAAAGCAATCTCAAGTGATTCAAGATTTTAATAAATCTCTTACATTCACTATATAAGGCTTCCTGAAAGACAAAAATAATATTTAAGATAAATACATTTCCAAAGAGTGCTTTAGTAGGAAAGATCATTCAATCATCACTTGAATGTTTAAAAATGTTTAATTTCATTTTAAAAGAATCAGTATTAATCCATTTTGTATGAATCTATATCTCTTTTGTACACGGATTTGGAAAAAATATTATAAAAAGAATATTCTGCCAAATGTTTTCTGAAGTGATCGCTAAAGAATCCCAATGTGAATGCCTAGTCTCTGAATAATTTATATAGTTGTTATTGCTTCATATTTACTGCAGTGAAATCAATCAACGAGTGTATGCTGAATATTCCAGGATCTTTGGCAATTTCATCCTAAATAATCCTTATACATACACTTCCTAAATACTGCCTAATCCCCAATAGTACATGTTTATTTGCTAAATATAAAATTCAAATAAGAGTCATTTGAGTCCATCATATCCTTAAACATATGCATAGCTGATATGTCATAAAGAAAACTTTGCTAATATGAAAAACCTTATTGTACTTTGCTAAACAGCTAAAATTAATTAAACGCATTTCAAATATTCCAAGTTAAAACTAATTACCATAAATCAGCTCTAGCAATTTGACATTTTGGGATCTGTACTGTGGAAAGTAAACACACACCATAAAAATATAGATGTAGGGTGAAAATATTTCACTACAATATCCAAGGAATTGTCACATTAAAAAGGTTATGCAAATAAACACCATTGGATTAGCTACATTATCATTTATTCATAAATCATGCACAATTTAATTTCTCTGTAGTAGTGTCTGCTATATGTAAGCATTATTTTCATTCATAGTTTAAGGAAATTCAAATGGGAAAAACCTTCAAAATTCCTCAATTTTCAATTGACATTTTTCAATCTTTTTTTGGTGATAAAAGTCACATAAAACAAAGCATACTATTTTAAAAGTATGTTCACTTTGCTGGGCAGCTCTCACCATCACCCGCCTCCTGAGGTTTTCACCTTCCTAAACTGAAACTCCGTCCCCTTTAAATACTAGCTCCCCCTCCCCGCCTCCTGAGGCCCTGTTCCCTGGCATCTAACAACATACTTTCTGACGCTGTGAGTCTGACTGCTCTAGGTGGCGTGTGTAAGTGGAATTATAGGGTACTCGAGTGCATCTGGTCTATGGGGTGGCACACAGTCGGACACGACTGAAGTGACTTAGCAGCAGCAGCAGTATATCCTCTCTAACTAGATAATGCACCAGCTCTATAGTCAATAGTCATAGAGGATGTCGACTTTGCTTCACCGAATCCTCTCTGTCACTGAAGGAGATGATTGTTAAGGATACCTGAGGGTTGTTTTCAGTCCCGTGTCCTTTGTGGGACTACCTCTACCATTTTCCCGCTGTCTAACTCGGACCATCATGCACAAAGCTCTGTTATCCTCCGAGGCAGACTAGCTACTCTGATGACCCCAGTGCATCACCGCAGTGGGATTCACAACCTGACATATGCAGTCTCCTCTTTTCAGATCAGGCCTGGATCCTGTGATCTGCTTTCATAAACAGAAGGTGGCTTACTTCACTCTGTATAAGCTCTCGGCTCATCTACCTCGTTAGAACTGAGTCAGACCCATTCCTTTTTAAGGCTGAGTAATATTCCACTGGGGCTTCCTAGGTGGCTAGTGGTAAAGAATCTGGCTGTCAATGCAGGAACACATAAGAGATTCAGGTTCCATTCCTGGGTCGGGATAATCTCCTGGAGGAGGGCATGGCAACCCACTCCCGTATTCTTGTCTGGAGAATCCCCATGGACAGAGGAGCCTGGTGACTTCAGTCCACAGAGTTGCAAACAGTGGGACATGACTGAAGCAGCTTAGCAAGCACACATGCAATATCCCACTGTGTATGTGTATCACAACTTCTTCATCCATCTATGTTGATGGACACCTAGGTTGCTTCCATGTCCTAGCTATTGTAAATCGTGCTACAGTGAGCACTGGGGTACATGTGTCTTTTTCAATTGTGGTTTTCTCAGGATATGTGCCCAGTATTGGGAATGCTGGGTCATAGTGTAGTTTTATTCCTAGTTTTTCAAGCAATCTCTGCACCATTCTCCATAGTGGTTGTATCAATTTGCAGTCCCACCAACAGGGCAAGAGGGATCCCCTTTCTTGGCACTGTCTCCAGCATCTGATTTTTGAAGATTACACAGAGTGAAGTAAGTCCAGAAGAGAAAGACAAAAATCCTATATTAACGTATTTATATGGAGTCTAGAAAGAGGGTACTGATGAACCTATCTGCAGGGCAGAAATGGAAAGGCAGACACAGAGAACTGGCTTGTGGACACAGTGGGGGAAGCAGAGGGGGTGACGAATGGAGAGAGGGTGCTGGCATGCGTGCAGTACCCTGTATAAAACAGACAGTGGTCACTTGCTGCATGATGCAGGGAGCTCAGGTCCTGAATTCTATGACAACCGAGAGGGGCGGGAATTAAAAGATGCTTGTTCCCTTGGGAGAAAAGCTATAAGCAACCTAGACAGCATATTAAAAAGCTGAGACATTACTTTGTTGACAAACGTCCATCTAGTCAAAGCTATGGTTTTTCCAGTACTCCAGTATGGATGTGAGAGTTGGACCGTAAAGAAAGCTGAGCACCAAAGAATTGATGCTTTTGAACTGTGGTGTTGGAGAAGACTCTTGAGAGTCCCTTGGACTGCAAGGAGATCCAACCAGTCCATCCTAAAGGAGATCAGTCCTGAATATTCATTGGAAGGACTGATGCTGAAGCTGAAGCTCCGATACTTTGGCCACCTGATGCAAAGAGCTGACTCATTAGAAAAGGCCCTGATGCTGGGAGAGATTGAAGGCAGGAGGAGAAGGGAATGACAGAGGACGGAGATGGCCGGATGGAAATCACCGTCTCAACGCACATGAGTTTGAGCAAGCTGTGGGAGATGGTGAAGGACAGGGAAGCCTGGCATGCAGCAGTCCATGGGGTCGGA
>SJYW01013320.1:237952-252872 GCA_006410735.1 Raphicerus campestris
GACCCCACAGACTGCAGCCCGCCGGCTCCTCTGCCCATGGCGTTCTCCAGGCACAAATACTGAGTGGGCTGCCATGGCCTCCTCCATGGGGATCTTCCTGAGCCAGCGAGTGAACCCAGGTCTCCTGCATCTCCTTCACTGCAGGCAGATTCTTTACCCACTGAGTTACCTGGGAAGCCCCCCTGAGCACACTGGGCACACCCAAATAATCCAGGATCATTGCCCACCTCAAGATCCTTCATTTAATCGAATCTGCAAAGTTCATTTTGCCAAAAGGTAATGCCTTCATAGGTTCCAGGGGTGAGGACTGAACTTTTCTGGGAGGCTGTGATTCTGTCTGCCATCAAAGAGCTTCTGTTCTACAAGGGAGTGGAGTCAAAAATACAGTACAGACGTGCACACTAGATACAGCATTTAATGTGCGACGAATGGGAAGAGAAACCAGAGAAAAGAATGGCATGTGTTTGAGGAACCCGCACTACAGCGCATTCATCGATTTCCTCTATAAGCCTTTACTGAACCCAGAGCAGGTGCAAAACTCCTTGACAGGTGCTGGGAACACAAAGGCAGATTTTTGTCCTTGTCTCAACACCTCATTTCTAATAACAAATATCTAACTATCTGTAACAGAATGTAAAAATAAAGTTAAAAAATACATTTGTGATTTTGAACTTTGCCGTTTTCTCCTGAACCCTGAATCTGATGTACAATTTTATTACTTGTGAGGCACTAAGATTAAAATGTCTTTTAATTTAATAAATGGTGCATCCTCACCACACAGCCTAATATAAATGACTTTAAAGTGAACATTTCAGATTTAGACCCCGTGGTCCCCTAATTCATCAGCCATGCCAATTCTGAATCTGTTTAAGTTGTATACTGTCCCACTCATAAGCTACACCTATGCTTTACATTGATATGTTAATCCTTGGAATAAAAAATAATTTTAAATACTGATATGATAAATCTACATTTGTGCCTTCATGAAAGGGATTGTATCTTTCAAATATACTTGAAATGAGATTAAGATTCTAATAATTATAAAAGTGATTCTATTTTTCTAACACATTTAGGTCAAAGCTCCAAAAAACTGGAAAGAGAGAGTATGGAGAGTCAGATAGCATGAGAAGATTTTCTGTGATATTATGTGAGTGGAATATTGTATATGTTATTTATCCATGTGTTTATGAAACAGAAAAGAAGATCACAGATTAAATTATTCAGGAGTCTGAAATGTGTATAAAGAATGTTTAAACAATACTCTACCTTGTAGGTAAACACGATTAGTTCAGAATAGCTAACAGTTTGTGTGTGTGTGTGTGTGTGTGTGTGTGTGTGTGTGCGCACGCGCACGTGTGCGCTATTCACTCAGTCGTGTCTGACTCTGCGATCGCATGGACTGTAGCCCACCAGTTCCTCAGTCCATGGGGATTCCCAGGCAAGAATACTGGAGTGGATTGCCATTTCCTTCCCTCAGGGAATCTTCCCAACCCAGCGACTGAACCCTGGTCTCCTGCATTGCAGGCAGATTCTTTACCATCTGAGCCACCAGGGAGGCCCATTATCCAAGGTAACTTGGTGCTGAGCTCGGAATTCCAGTGCCTTGGGAAGTTTTTCCTTGTTGTTCTGTCTGTCCCCAAGTATTGGCCCCACTTCCCCAGAAATTCTTGCTGGGAAAATTGGAGGCCTGATGGAACTGTGGAGGCAGGATCTAACTTCTCCTTTTTCTCACAGGGGTTACTTGTAGACACTGAGCTGTCTACAGGATACCCGTAGATATTAGCTGATTTCCCCCTACTTGGAAACCAAATGGCACACATTGGTAGCTCTTAATCACTGAGAAGATGTAAGCATCTGCCTTTGGAACAGTTTATCTCTGCTAATAATTATGAAATGCTTTTCTTAAACTCTTAAGGAGGTTTAAAAGGAATTCACAAGAAAGAAATTGCAAGAAGAAAGTTATCACATGAGAAAACATTCAAGCTAGTAACCGAAATACGTATTAGAATAAAATTAAAAAGATTAAAACACCAACCTGATGAGACTGTGGTGAAATGAGCATACTCAGGTACTTCTAGGGAAATCAGTGTAACAATTACTCCTAGTGTGGGGAGTGTCTGACACTCACACAGTTTATTAGACGTGACGCTAAGCTCTTTGTTAAAGATACTGACCAAACTGAGGTTCTAGTGTTCAGATCTTAAGCGCTCTGAAAACCATTGTCCAATGTGAAGACCTTTTGGTTCGGGGTCATCCCTTATATTCTAAATGCCTATAACTTCACCTTTCAAAGAAAGATCACTCCAAAAAATGTAAAAGGTTGAGGGAATTAAATGAAAATGGGAATAAGAACAATGCATATAACTAACAATATATTAGGACCACTTCACTCTTGACAATTATTTAACTAGTGATTTTCTACCTCATTGGAAAAGGAAATCATGCTACCATACTGTGCATTAGTGCTTTTAATTAGGCATAGTTAATTATTATAAAGCAATTGATAACTATGATTTTTAAACATTTTTTTCATAAACACGACAATGGATAAACTGGTTGCCTAAATCTGAGTAGTTTTGTAGAGTTATTCTAAAGCTGCAGTACCTCAAAAATTCAAAAGGAAATTCTACTAGAGATATCACTACATCATAAGTACAGAATTCTACTCATAATACACGTGAAGATTCAGTCAACTTTAGACTTCTCTGAATTCAGAAATTAGTAAATGCATTATGCTAACACAATGGGAATGCTCTTAGTACTGAAATAAACAATACTGGCGTTTTTATTCATGGTCCTTGTGACATCATACACAGTGGCTCAGCTGTGTCCGACTCTGCAGCACCATGGACTGTNAGATAGCACTACATCATAAGTACAGAATTCTACTCATAATACAAGTGAAGATTCAGTCAACTTTAGACTTCTCTGAATTCAGAAATTAGTAAATGCATTATGCTAACATAATGGGAATGCTCTTAGTACTGAAATAAACAATACTGGTGTTTTTATTCATGGTCCTTGTGACATCATACACAGTGGCTCAGCTGTGTCCGACTCTGCAGCACCATGGACTGTGGCCCATGGGAGCCTCTGTCCATGGGATGCTCCAGGCAAGAATGCTGGAGTGGGGTGCCGGTTCCTCCTCCAGGGGATCTTCCTGACCCTGGGATTGAGCTCGCATCTCCTGTGGCTTCTGCATTGACAGGAAGATTCTTTACTACTGAGCCACGATATATAACGCTATAACTAGAATGATGGAATTAAAACATGCTTGAATTTTGATGGGGGTGATAGAGGATTAAGTCAGATTCCTTTGTCTTGATGAAGGTAAAGCAAGCCCAAATCACTTGACTTTCATAAATTATTTTCATTGTCATGTACCTTTAACTACTTTTTGTAAACAAAGCAATCTGATTTAAACATTCTTCTTTCCTGCTATTTCAAAAATTGTTTCATTCACTATATGTTTATTAAGTACCTGCTACGGGCCCAACAGTGTTCTAGGTGCTGGAGATAAATAGCAGACAAGTGGGAAAACAGAGAATAAACTGGTAGGGAAGGAAGGCAGGCTGGTTTAGGTTGGCTGGTCTGCAAGGCTACAGTGGCAAGGTGTTGATGGAGCTGAGTTTAGACTGGACAGGTCATGTGAGCATCTGGGAATGAAAAAGTCCTATAAAGCAAAAGCCCTAAGACAGAAATGAGCTGGAACTGAGTGAGCCTGGTGTATCCCAGGGTCAGAAAGAAGGAAGTGTGGTGAGACCATAGTCACGGAGAGTGAGATGACAGGTGAGTTCAGAGAAGGAGGTGGGGCCAGACTATCCAGAAACTTCTTGGCTGCTGCAATGACGGCAGCTCAATCTCAGTGCAGTTCAACAGCAGTTTCAGGCATTAGCCAATGATGTGATCAGACAGACTTACTCTGTTTTTCAATGTATTATATTATGATCTGATGAAGTTGCTGCTTTTAAATATGTCATCCACCTGTCAACACGGTTCCAAAGTGCCACACAATTTTTTGTTCCTCCCAGAAATCGAATAGGAATTTTCCTTCCGTTTTCTACCAGAAGACTTCTATTCGACACTACCTAGCAAAGATGCTGGAAGAACAGTGCAGACTGTGATAAAGCTCATCCCGCTCTTAGGGAGCTTCTGGTCAAGTGATTCTTAGAGCTGTGAGTTCATTAATTAAGGACAAATATAATAGGATGCAACCCACGGCTTGTTCTTATTCTCCATTGTTTATTCATTCTGGACACACAAATGGAACCCGAAAATATTTGCTGAATGAGTGAGTGCAATCCATGAATGGATTTACAGTTTAAAAGTTCCAAGAATTTACATGTAAGTCTTGCCTCATTTCACCTTACTTAATTCAACCAGTGATTGGGCATAATCAGATAACTTTGGTCCATGATTTTTTTTTTTTCCATCTATACCACAGAGTGTTTTTCTCACTTATGTGCCTCTCACGATGGGCAAAATTCTTTATCTCTTTGACCTACAGTTTTGATAATGACATTGTGCAAGGGAAGTCCACAGCCACTGTGCACCTCTTACCACTAATGAATACCCTATAGGTATGAAATTGAAACCCTTGAATAACTTCCAGATTAAATCCATGTCCTAGCTACTGTGCCTCATGGACATGGGCCAGTGTTGATGGGAAGAGTGAGGCATCAGAGAAACACCCCAGCTGAAGGATGAAAGTGAAAGGCGCTCAGTTGTATCTGACTCTTTGTGACCCCATGGAATATACAGTCCATGGGATTCTCCAGGCCAGAATACTGGAGGGGGTAGCCTTTCCCTTCTCCAGGGGATCTTCCCAACCCTGGAATCGAACCCAGGTCTCCCACATTGCAGGTGGATTCTTTATCAGCTGAGCCACCAGGGAAGCCCAAGAATTCTGGAGTGGGTAGCTTGTCCCTTCTCCAGTGGATCTTCCTGACCCAGGAATCGAACCGGAGTCTCTTGCACTGCAAGTGTATTCTTTCCCAACCGAGCCATCAGGGACGCGTAGACACCCATCAGACACAAAGAAATGGAGCGAAGAGAGCAGTCCTGGCCGAGGAGACAGCATGTGTGTGAGGAGCAGGTGCATTCTCCACGATTTGGGCTGCGGCCTGTTTTTAATCTTTAAAAATTAAAAAAAATTAAAGTTTTCTTTTTAGTGTAAGCTGTTTTAAAAATCTTTATTGATTTTGCTTCTGTTGTACATTTTGTGCCTGTGGGGCATATGGCATCTTAGTTGCCCGACCGGGGATTGAACCGGCACCCTCTGCGTTGGAAGGCGAAATCTTAACTACTGGGCCACCGAGGAAATAGCCACCAGAACTTATATATTTATACTTTAGAAGAGTTTGTTGGATGAACTGTTACATAACCATGATATTTTCTCACTCTTTCCTTAGGACAGTAGGATATTCTTTTAGTTATCCAAACTTTATACTGTAGTTTACATCGGGTAGATTCATTTCTGCTCTATTATTTTTATTTCAACGTTTCCACAACTGATACCGTTTATTCTTCTAGATAAACTTTAAGATAATTTTGCAAGTCCGGCCCCCCTACCAAGAAAAGTTGGGAGGAGGTTTGTTTAAATTAAATTTGCTAAAAAAGAATTGACATCTTTAGAATACCCAATCATCCCATAAAAGAAGAGAAAATGTCCATTTGTTCAAATCTTTATTTCCACCTCACAATGATTCTGTAGCTTTCTATAAGTAGAAAGCTAACAGTGCTTGAATATTTTAGTGATGCTGAATGATTAATGTAATTTTTTTGTTATTTCTCTGTTTGGAACACAGACACTTACTTGAATGCTCTTACTGTTTTAACAGTCTTTTGGAAGGTTGCTTTGATTTTTCTAGGTGAAGAAATCTATGTATTTCCGTCTTTCCAATATATTTATATCGTTAATTTCTCATTTTACTACAATAGTTGGAATAGCTCTTCCAAGACAAAAGGAAAAATAATGAGGCAAGTAGTAGGCTCTGCTTCTTTCCCCTGATTTTTTTGAGCACTTCCTCTGAGTAAGGGAGGTACTTTTTGTTGACTGGAGATCTGATCATTTAACTTACTATGGAAAGAGAAACAAATCATTTTTGTAACTCTTGTGTTTATGATTTTGTCCTTTTAACCCCAATGAATGTCTAATTTGATCAAGTGCTTCCTCACTTATTATTGAGTTGGTTGTCTAAGGTCCTTTAGAAAATTACCTATGAATATATTTGCAGTTGTTAAATAGTTTTTGTACTTGGTATAAACCTTTTTCTTGTGCACACATATATTTTAAATAAAGTTTTGCATAAATCCATGATTTTATTAATTTCTTTAACAAAGACCCGTGAAAGCAGTGCTTTATCTGAGGCACTGGCCTAGCTACTCGCTTAGAGGGAGGGGGCAAGAGACGGCCTCACGTTCAGTCCAGGGACGCCAGCATTTTCTAATTCCAGTGCGTTTCTGAAGATCTTAAGAAGTACCCCTAGCTAGTTCCATACTTCAAAAATACTATTAAAAAAGAATATGTTTAGCAAGTTTCTCTGGTTTGAGTAAAGTGAACTCAACTCATGGTGATACTAATTAGCTCCTGATTAGTGACTATGAATAACACTTAACATATGTGGGAAACATGTGATACAGTATACTAATAATTATTTAATAAATGTAATGGGATTATCCATGATTATATTTCACACCCCCACTTTATAGCAGAAGAATCTGATGGCTAGAGAAGAATGCTGCATAGTTACTTGGAGCCAGGGTAATATAAAGTAGAATGCTTATTCTTTTTAAACGACCAAACTTTGTTTCTATGCCTGAATTTAGTTTTTATTAATTTCTTAGTTACATAAATGATCCACATGCAAAAAATTAATACAGTGCAGTTGCAGAGACTCACTAACAGTTCACTAGATCTGATTTTTTTTTTCTAGGCGTAGAGTAGACCTCACTTCCTAAACTCCCTTATGGCCGAGAGGCTGCCTTATGATGGCATTGAAACCAATGTCCGATGGATGTTTCTATTCTTTTTATTTTTTCCCACCAAGCAGACATCAAGGAAAACTATTTAACTTTCAGAAATAATGAAT
Source organism: Raphicerus campestris (assembly GCA_006410735.1). Taxonomy (NCBI): domain Eukaryota; kingdom Metazoa; phylum Chordata; class Mammalia; order Artiodactyla; family Bovidae; genus Raphicerus; species Raphicerus campestris. The sequence continues at coordinate 245,044 of SJYW01013320.1, forward strand.
GAAATTATTCTATGTGTAACTGATAAGCTCTTTCCCAGCTCTAACAGCCAGGTGTTGAAGAACCAGGAGGGGATTCCATGGACCCCTGATAGTACACACTTTACCCACAACTTCACCAGCACTGAATATTATCAACTTTTGCATTTTTTCTGCCATTTAGATCACAAAGCATTTCCCTTACAATGTGACGACCCTCAAGTATGCAGTTTTATGTATGTGTAGATGATGAAATTAAGTAATTAACCACAGACTTCCAACTCATGGGGTTAATGTTCCAAGTTAGTTATCCATATCTGACATTTTCAGATGATTTGCCTTTTTCTGGATTTTTTTTTACCCCAAACCCCTTCACTTTACTAAAAGAAAAATAACTCCTCTAGACTAGAGAAGCCAAAAAAAAATNTTAGGTTGGCTGGTCTGCAAGGCTACAGTGGCAAGGTGTTGATGGAGCTGAGTTTAGGCTGGACAGGTCATGTGAGCATCTGGGAATGAAAAAGTCCTATAAGGCAAAAGCCCTAAGACAGAAATGAGCTGGAACTGAGTGAGCCTGGTGTATCCCAGGGTCAGAAAGAAGGAAGTGTGGTGAGACCATAGTCACGGAGAGTGAGATGACAGGTGAGTTCAGAGAAGGAGGTGGGGCCAGACTATCCAGAAACTTCTTGGCTGCTGCAATGACGGCAGCTCAATCTCAGTGCAGTTCAACAGCAGTTTCAGGCATTAGCCAATGATGTGATCAGACAGACTTACTCTGTTTTTCAATGTATTATATTATGATCTGATGAAGTTGCTGCTTTTAAATATGTCATCCACCTGTCAACACGGTTCCAAAGTGCCACACAATTTTTTGTTCCTCCCAGAAATCGAATAGGAATTTTCCTTCCGTTTTCTACCAGAAGACTTCTATTCGACACTACCTAGCAAAGATGCTGGAAGAACAGTGCAGACTGTGATAAAGCTCATCCCGCTCTTAGGGAGCTTCTGGTCAAGTGATTCTTAGAGCTGTGAGTTCATTAATTAAGGACAAATATAATAGGATGCAACCCACGGCTTGTTCTTATTCTCCATTGTTTATTCATTCTGGACACACAAATGGAACCCGAAAATATTTGCTGAATGAGTGAGTGCAATCCATGAATGGATTTACAGTTTAAAAGTTCCAAGAATTTACATGTAAGTCTTGCCTCATTTCACCTTACTTNATTCTCCATTGTTTATTCATTCTGGACACACAAATGGAACCCGAAAATATTTGCTGAATGAGTGAGTGCAATCCATGAATGGATTTACAGTTTAAAAGTTCCAAGAATTTACATGTAAGTCTTGCCTCATTTCACCTTACTTAATTCAACCAGTGATTGGGCATAATCAGATAACTTTGGTCCATGATTTTTTTTTTTTCCATCTATACCACAGAGTGTTTTTCTCACTTATGTGCCTCTCACGATGGGCAAAATTCTTTATCTCTTTGACCTACAGTTTTGATAATGACATTGTGCAAGGGAAGTCCACAGCCACTGTGCACCTCTTACCACTAATGAATACCCTATAGGTATGAAATTGAAACCCTTGAATAACTTCCAGATTAAATCCATGTCCTAGCTACTGTGCCTCATGGACATGGGCCAGTGTTGATGGGAAGAGTGAGGCATCAGAGAAACACCCCAGCTGAAGGATGAAAGTGAAAGGCGCTCAGTTGTATCTGACTCTTTGTGACCCCATGGAATATACAGTCCATGGGATTCTCCAGGCCAGAATACTGGAGGGGGTAGCCTTTCCCTTCTCCAGGGGATCTTCCCAACCCTGGAATCGAACCCAGGTCTCCCACATTGCAGGTGGATTCTTTATCAGCTGAGCCACCAGGGAAGCCCAAGAATTCTGGAGTGGGTAGCTTGTCCCTTCTCCAGTGGATCTTCCTGACCCAGGAATCGAACCGGAGTCTCTTGCACTGCAAGTGTATTCTTTCCCAACCAAGCCATCAGGGACGCGTAGACACCCATCAGACACAAAGAAATGGAGCGAAGAGAGCAGTCCTGGCCGAGGAGACAGCATGTGTGTGAGGAGCAGGTGCATTCTCCACGATTTGGGCTGCGGCCTGTTTTTAATCTTTAAAAATTAAAAAAAATTAAAGTTTTCTTTTTAGTGTAAGCTGTTTTAAAAATCTTTATTGATTTTGCTTCTGTTGTACATTTTGTGCCTGTGGGGCATATGGCATCTTAGTTGCCCGACCGGGGATTGAACCGGCACCCTCTGCGTTGGAAGGCGAAATCTTAACTACTGGGCCACCGAGGAAATAGCCACCAGAACTTATATATTTATACTTTAGAAGAGTTTGTTGGATGAACTGTTACATAACCATGATATTTTCTCACTCTTTCCTTAGGACAGTAGGATATTCTTTTAGTTACCCAAACTTTATACTGTAGTTTACATCGGGTAGATTCATTTCTGCTCTATTATTTTTATTTCAACGTTTCCACAACTGATACCGTTTATTCTTCTAGATAAACTTTAAGATAATTTTGCAAGTCCGGCCCCCCTACCAAGAAAAGTTGGGAGGAGGTTTGTTTAAATTAAATTTGCTAAAAAAGAATTGACATCTTTAGAATACCCAATCATCCCATAAAAGAAGAGAAAATGTCCATNCTGTTTATTCTTCTAGATAAACTTTAAGATAATTTTGCAAGTCCGGCCCCCCTACCAAGAAAAGTTGGGAGGAGGTTTGTTTAAATTAAATTTGCTAAAAAAGAATTGACATCTTTAGAATACCCAATCATCCCATAAAAGAAGAGAAAATGTCCATTTGTTCAAATCTTTATTTCCACCTCACAATGATTCTGTAGCTTTCTATAAGCAGAGAGCTAACAGTGCTTGGATATTTTAGTGATGCTGAATGGTTAATGTAATTTTTTTTGTTATTTCTCTGTTTGGAACACAGACACTTACTTGAATGCTCTTACTGTTTTAACAGTCTTTTGGAAGGTTGCTTTGATTTTTCTAGGTGAAGAAATCTATGTATTTCCTTCTTTCCAATATATTTATATCGTTAATTTCTCATTTTACTACAATAGTTGGAATAGCTCTTCCAAGACAAAAGGAAAAATAATGAGGCAAGTAGTAGGCTCTGCTTCTTTCCCCTGATTTTTTTGAGCACTTCCTCTAAGAGTAGGGAGGTACTTTTTGTTGACTGGAGATCTGATCATTTAACTTACTATGGAAAGAGAAACAAATCATTTTTGTAACTCTTGTGTTTATGACTTTGTCCTTTTTAATCCCGATGAATGTCTAATCTGATCAAGTGCTTCCTCACTTATTATTGAGTTGGTTGTCTAAGTTCCTTTAGAAAATTACCTATGAATATATTTGCAGTTGTTAAATAGTTTTTGTACTTGGTATAAACCTTTTTCTTGTGCACACATATATTTTAAATAAAGTTTTGCATAAATCCATGATTTTATTAATTTCTTTAACAAAGACCCGTGAAAGCAGTGCTTTATCTGAGGCACTGGCCTAGCTACTCGCTTAGAGGGAGGGGGCAAGAGACGGCCTCACGTTCAGTCCAGGGACGCCAGCATTTTCTAATTCCAGTGCGTTTCTGAAGATCTTAAGAAGCACCCCTAGCTAGTTCCATACTTCAAAAATACTATTAAAAAAGAATATGTTTAGCATGTTTCTCTGGTTTGAGTAAAGTGAACTCAACTCATGGTGATACTAATTAGCTCCTGATTAGTGACTATGAAAAACACTTAACATATGTGGGAAACATGTGCTACAGTATACTAATAATCANAAGTTTCTCTGGTTTGAGTAAAGTGAACTCAACTCATGGTGATACTAATTAGCTCCTGATTAGTGACTATGAATAACACTTAACATATGTGGGAAACATGTGATACAGTATACTAATAATTATTTAATAAATGTAATGGGATTATCCATGATTATATTTCACACCCCCACTTTATAGCAGAAGAATCTGATGGCTAGAGAAGAATGCTGCATAGTTACTTGGAGCCAGGGTAATATAAAGTAGAATGCTTATTCTTTTTAAACGACCAAACTTTGTTTCTATGCCTGAATTTAGTTTTTATTAATTTCTTAGTTACATAAATGATCCACATGCAAAAAATTAATACAGTGCAGTTGCAGAGACTCACTAACAGTTCACTAGATCTGATTTTTTTTTTCTAGGCGTAGAGTAGACCTCACTTCCTAAACTCCCTTATGGCCGAGAGGCTGCCTTATGATGGCATTGAAACCAATGTTCGATGGATGTTTCTATTCTTTTTATTTTTTCCCACCAAGCAGACATCAAGGAAAACTATTTAACTTTCAGAAATAATGAATGAAATTATTCTATGTGTAACTGATAAGCTCTTTCCCAGCTCTAACAGCCAGGTGTTGAAGACCCAGGAGGGGATTCCATGGACCCCTGATAGCACACACTTTACCCACAACTTCACCAGCACTGAATATTATCAACTTTTGCATTTTTTCTGCCATTTAGATCACAAAGCATTTCCCTTACAATGTGACGACCCTCAAGTATGCAGTTTTATGTATGTGTAGATGATGAAATTAAGTAATTAACCACAGACTTCCAACTCATGGGGTTAATGTTCCAAGTTAGTTATCCATATCTGACATTTTCAGATGATTTGCCTTTTTCTGGATTTTTTTTTACCCCAAACCCCTTCACTTTACTAAAAGAAAAATAACTCCTCTAGACTAGAGAAGCCAAAAAAAAAAATTCCATTCCTTGATTTTTCAAAGGTGCCAAACATCAAGAATTCTTATGAAATTATTTCAATATGATGATTTATTGGAATTGCTCAAACTCAGACCCGTGGGGACACCATAAGTCATTCAATTCTGTGTTTTAATATCAGCACAGTTCAACTGAGTTAGAGAAAGGCTGCCAGAGAAACAGACATATGTGTGTGATTTCAAACTTAATCGAAACCAGGACTCGGCAACCTTTAGCAATGCCAAGAGTGGCGAAAGAGACCATTTCCTCTCTGTATAGACAGGCAGACACGGGGAAACTGGGCCCGTCCCCAGGACTGGATATTACACAAGACATTCCCTGTAAGGTGTTAAGTGGTCACTAAAATAGAAGTTAATAAAACATGACCCTTTAAAGTGGATTTTGAAGTCACGGGAAAGGTTTGTGGAATTAAAATAATAAACTGGCTGTCCCCACCGTTCTCCCAACTCCATTTCAGTCTCACCCATTCTCTTAGTGTTTCCAGGCTCTGCACACCTTGAAACCATCATTCACGCAGCATCCTTTGCCTGCAACACCCTAATCTTCCCTCTTCTGCTTCATCCTAAGGCCTAGGCAACCTTCAGTCTCACCTCAAGGACCACATCCTATAGTGGAGCGTCCCTTTTTCCCTTCTAGCTTTCCTCTTCTGTCCTTAGTACTCTTCTCTAAAATTATTACTATTATTTTGGCTGTGCCCGAGGAAGTAAGATCTTATTTCTCAGACCAGGGATCAAACCTGTGCCCCGTGTGGTGAAAGGGCAGAGTCCCAACCACTGGCTGGCCAGGGGAGCCCCTCTCCTTGGTGCTCTTCGAATGATTTTAAGCTTGGATGCTATAGTCAAAGTTCTGAATTCCTTGACTCCCTTGGTGACCTTGAACAAACCATTTATGCCCTTCACACCCCAGTTTTTTCATCTGTAGAAACGGGAGTAGGAGAATCCACGCGTTCAGTGAGCAGTTACAGGTGTTACTAGCATCATGCATGTAAAGTATTTGGCACAGAGTTGGACTCAGCGTTTAATGCATGTCATTGTTCCCATAATGCTCCATGTGTGCACGGACCATGTGGCTTTTACCCTGCAGCCCTAGAATCCTCCACTTTATTGCCTCTCCATCAGTGACTGAGGTTCCCTGAAGTCAGAGAACATTTCTCCATCATCTTAGTATCACAGCACATTCGGGATGTGAATAGCTACTTAAGAGACGTTTGGCAAGTGGATGAAGGTAGATTTGGCGTGTCTGCACAGAGAGGCTGCCAGCCCCAGCCTGGTTACGTGTACACGTGAGGCTTTAAAGCCACTTTCAGAGTTCAGGGCTGGAGAACCAAACTCACAAGAAGAAAGGGTTTTAAGGTCCCATGTCTGGAATTTTCATATCTGAATGTTCTGGTCCAGATAATTAAGGATCAAAGATTAGTCATTTTGAAAGAGTCATCTTGGGATTAAAGCTAATTTTGCATTTTATAAGTAAAAAAGTGTCTCAACTGAGACTCCTTAGTTTGAAGGGGCTTCACCCTTACTGTATCTGTGGGACTGATTTATAAACATCCAAACTCCATCAACAAAAGCAGGCCTCTTTAAAAAGGAAATTAAAGGGGAAGAACCCTGGAGAATGGGAACGACAACTCATTCCGGTCTTCTTGCCTGGACAATGCTGTGGACAGAGGAGTCTGGTGGGCTACGGTCCACGGGGCTGCAAAGAGCTGGACCTGACTGAAGCGACTTAGCAGGCACACATGCAAAGGGAAAGAAAGAGAGAAGGAAAGGAAGTAAAGAAGGGAGTGAAGTCAGGAAGGCAGAGAGAGAGAGAAGGAAAGAGAGAAAGAAAGGCACCACCTGCAGGGCGAGTCAGCATTCCAGGGGCATTTTACAGGGATGTAAAAATCCTTGGAAATGAGAAGCAGTAAAAGAGGGTCAGCTTCGCATTCCACAGAAGTCCACTGGGGGCTGTGCTTTTGACCCTTAGATGGTGTCTACAAGCAAAGCAACAGCGATTCCGACAGTGAGTTCAACGTTGCGTAGGCTTTCTGGCAGCAGCGCTTAACAGCCCCACTGCATCCACCCGCATCTGGTGAGACTGCGTGGGCGCCAGCTGTTGGAGTCTGACACGCCGAGTGCAGGTTTCAGAGAAACCTGAGGATTTAGCTAAGAGAAGGCAGCTTCTGAGTGCTCTGGGGGTTCTGGGGTGGGTCTGGTTTGCCTGAGCCTTGGTACCCAGTTATCAGCATGATGCTAACATCTCCTGTGCATTAAGCAGCCTTAAAAAAAAAATCCCCTCACTACCCAGCATCATCCAGTAGCCCCTCCCTGGCTGCCCAGCTCCTCTCAGTAAACAGACTGTGACTCGCCTCCCCTATCCCCAGGCTGAAAGGACACTCCTGAGGGGAGGTGCCACCTCACAGGGAGGCGAGGGTCCTTGGACCGCAGGGTCTGGAGCCGGGCCACTGCGTCCTGACAGGCACACCGGTCTGTCCTCTCCTCACTACTCCCTTTCTCCTCTGTCACTATCAAGAGCTGACACAAAGGCCCAGGGGCACTCCTGGCATCATTGCTCCGAGGTCTCATTAGCCCTGGCCTCTTCAGAGGAGTGGACCGTGGGGTCAAGAGCGTGCATTTGGAGCCACCTGGCCTGAGCTTGAGTCCCAGCTCCGCTGCTGTGTGGCCTCGGCAAGCCCAGTCACCCTGAACTCAGGCTCCCTATTTGTCAGATAAGGATGCGGACAGGGCCAGCCCCACAGGGACGCTGTGCAGAGCACGTAAAAGCAACCACAGAATGCGCTCCCCTCTGGCTATTAAGTAAGTAATTATTAATCAGATCCTAATTGATTTTTCTTCATAGCATTGATCACATATTATATTTGTGTATTATCTGCTCCTTCGTTGGAATACAGTCTCCAAGAAGGGAGGAGCTGTGTCTGTTTGCTCCTGGCTGTATTGTCTCAGAACCCAGAGCAATATGGAATAAACAGTGGGCACTTACTATTTATAGAATGGCTGGATTTTGCATGGGTGAACAAAAAGACATCAGGTTTCCCGGGTTGTACCAGTGGTAAAAAAAAAAAAAA
>SJYW01013321.1:14643-105186 GCA_006410735.1 Raphicerus campestris
CTTTGGGAGACAGTGAGAGCCAGGGAAGCCAGGCGTGCTGCAAGTCCACGGGGCTGCAAAGAGTCAGACACGACTTAGCGCGTATGTGTATGTGTTTCCATGCTGCTCTCTCAATTTGCCCCGCCCTCTCCTTCCCCCACTGTGCCCACAAGTCTGTTCTCTCTGTCTGCATCTCCACTGCTGCCCTGCAAATAGGCTCATCAGTACCATCTTTTTGGATTCCATATATATGCATTAAAATATGATATTTGCTCTTTCTTAGTTCACTCTGTATAATAGGCTCTAGTTTCATCCACCTCATTAGCACTGACTCAAAATTGAGTCTCTTGTTGTTTCCAGTGTTATATGTTAGAGAGAATGCTGCAAAGAATATTCCCCACACATGGTGTTTTTTCCTTCCTTTGAATTATTTCCAGTGAATATTTTTTAAGACTGAGTTCAGTATTTGGGCAGTTTCTAAGAAATTAAATATAAATTTGCCATACACTGAGAAATTTCACTTCTAGATATCTACCTATAGTATGTGAAAGCTTATGTTCACACAAAGACATATTTGCAAATGTTCCTAACAACACTTTTAATAATGACTGAAAACCTGGAAACAACCCAAATATTCAGCTGATGAATTTGGAGGATACTAGCAATGTACTAGTAAAGAATAGATGGTAAAGAATCTGCCTGCAATGTGGGAGACTTGGATTCAATCCCTGAGTTGGAAAGATCCCCTGGAGAAGGGAACTCTACCCGCTCCAGTATTCTGGCCTGGAGAGTTCCATGGACAGAGGAGCCTGGTGGACCACAGTCCATGGGGCTGCAAAGAGTCAGACATGATTGAATGACTTTCACTTTTCAGAAGTTTAGTAAAGTGGCATTGTGATGATGGTTGCACAACCTTATGCATTTACTAGTCATCAGTTGACACACTTAACCCAAAATAGTGCTGCTTCTTGAGAGGTCGTGGTTAAACTGACAAACTCATACTTTAAAAATGGTTACAAACCTTTGAGAAAATAATGTAGTAATAGATAGCTAGGAAAAATAATATTAATGTCAACTTTTGGACTTAATTTGGTCTTAAAAATATTCACTGAAAATAATTCAAAGGAAGGAAAAAAACGCCATGTGTGGGGAATATTTCTGACGTAACACTGGAAACAACAGAAGAGTCTCATAATAGTGAAATGTTTCATATATCATTTGGATGAATGTTTTCATTTAAAGATAGCTACAAAGACTGACATGGATAATATGAGTAGTATTCTTATAATCAAAACAGGCTTTAAAATGAAATTTTGGCTATAGTTAAAATTGCATAAAATTATGTATCCTGGACCTATGTGGAAGGGAAGTTAACTTTGTTTTACCTTAAAACATTTCATTACTCTTGCTATTGAATTGTCAAAATAAAATTGTTAAACAAATATGGCACTGTGAGGAAAAGTAATGACCCAACAGTATTGGAGATATTTAAATTCAAATAGAAAAGAAGGGATAAATGAATGGATAGGAGCTTTGTTTTATAGGTTCAATGGAGATGGTTTGGTGGTTGATTAGGGTATGGGGTTGAGAGAGAGAAGAGAATCTCTGTTGACAATGAATCTCTGTCTCAATAGATAGTGGTTAACGGAAAAGGAGTACAGATACTAGGTCCAAGAGCCACAGGTAAAGAAAATAATTCCATTTTTGTTATGTTATTGAGCATGCACATGAAATAAAATATATTCAGTTAACATTATCTCTCTCTTGTATATATTGAGTTTGAAGTGCCACCTGAAATCAATTCCAGGTGGAGCTGTCCAAAGGTCAGGATGAAATGAATGCATTTAAGTTTGGAGAGAAGTTGGGCTAAAAGGAGAGATATGGGAACCATATGTATGTGGATGCTAGAACATGAGGAAAAGTCACTAAAGTTAAAGATTAGGCATCACTGTGACATGTAAGAGGGAAGATCAAGGCCAGATGTCAAAGGGTAAAGGACTAGGTAGATGGGAGGGAGGCGACCTGTTTAAATGTTATTTTGAGATATTTAACCCACTCCAGTATTCTTGCCTGGAGAATCCATGAACTCAGGAACCCAGCGGACTGCAGTCCATGGGGTCATACAGAGTCAGACATGACGGAAGTGACTGAGCACGCATATATGCACAGAAGGAGAAAGATGAGACAAAAGTCAGGAGCAAAACTGTCGAGGGAGTTTGCCCTAGAGATTTTCTTTAGGATTTTAGAGTGAATTTTATTGTTGCTTGAAGAGCCACCTGGCTTCATTACTGCTGTGAATGCACTTGCACTTGGCCCTCTAACTTTAATGCACAGTTGCCCGGCAGATGTAGGCCTTTCCCAATGAAGCAAACTCGATTTCATTATGTTCTGTTACTGAAATGATTGTTACCCTAATAATAATTTTCTACTGCAGCAAGAAAAGAATTTTAAAAATCAATTTCTCATTTTACTGCCTCTTACAATGAGTCTTCATCACAAAACAAACTAGCATGCCAATTTTGACGGCTTCTTTGTTAAAAGCAGAGTTTTATCTTTTCTTTTCTCCCAGTGTATAAATAAGCCTTTAAAAAAATAAGGCAACTGAAAATCATTAAAAAGATGGAGAGGTTTCCAGATGAGGACCGACAAAAAGATGAAAACTCCTTAGTCTGAAATTACAGTGGTGGAGCGGGTTAGAACTGGAGTCTAAATTGACAAAAGCTACAAGGAAACAACCTGGTCTGCACATCTTAGACACAGTATGAGAGGCAGTCGTCTGGCTGATAATACCTACCTCATGGGGTCTTCGCTAGTGTTAAGAGATACTGTATATAAAAATACTTGGTTATCACTACTCAAGCACTATTCAAATATATGATATTATTAGAATTCGGTAGGTGGTGTTTTGGGAAAAATCGCGGGAAAAAAATGCTTTATGACTGGGTAGGGAGCATGCGCCTGTAGTGCATACATGGAACTTAGACAGCCTATGTAAGGTCATTTGACTTTGCATCTGGGTGGATTTTTAGAGACCAGTAGGTTTTATCTGTCCCTTCCCTTGATCCTGAATGTGAACTACTTCATGCTGCTATCACATCTATTTGTTAAACCCAGTAACAGATTGGATGGACACTAACCCCACCATTTCTCTCAGTATATAGCATTTTTTGAAAGTCTGTTTTCTTCAGATGTATACCCAGGAGTGGAATTGCTGCATCATAGGGCAGTTCTGTTTTTAGCGTTTCTGAGAAAGCTCTATACTGTTTTCCACAGAGGCTGCACCAGTTTACATTCCCACCAGCAGTGTACGAGAGTTTCCTTTTCTTCACATCCTTGCCACTTTAAATACATCACGCCACTCCCTTCTGACTGGCAGAGTTTTTACTAAGTCAGCCTGTAGCCTTATGGAAGTCCTCTTGTACAAAATTTGCTGCTTTCCCCTTGCTCCTTCTTATTTTCTCTTTAATTTGCCCCATTTTAATTACAGTGTGTCTTGGTGAGGTCACTTTTTGGTTGATCCTGTTTGGGACTTTCTATGCTTCCTGGTCCTGAATGTCTGTTTCCTTTCTTAGATTCATAAACTGTTTAGCTGTTATGTCTTCAAAAATGTTCTTTGCCCCTTTCTCTCTCTCTTGTTCTACTGGGACCCCTATAATGTGAATGCTAGTACGCCTGATGTTGTCCCAGAGGTCTCTTAAACTGTCCCCATTTTTAAAAACCTTTCTTGTCTGTTCAGCTTAGTGTTCTCTAGTACTCTGTCTTCCAACTCCCTGACAATCCCTCTGTGTCATTCACTCACTGTGATTCCCTCTTGTGTATTTTTCATTTGTTATTGCATTGCTTACCTCTCTGTGGTTCTTCCTTATCTTTTATTGTTAAACTTCTGTTTTCATTCATTCTTCTCCCCGTTTCTCTGATCATTTTTATAATCAGTACCTGGAATATTTTCTAAGATAGATTGCCTATTCCCACTCCACTTAATTCTACTTCTGAGGCTTTATCTTGTTCCTTCTTTTGGAACATTGTTTGTGTTTGGAGGTTGGAGGTTCTTGGAGGTTCTCCCATCACCTCATTTTGTCTAGTCTGCTGTTTTTCTTTCTATGTGCCTAATACATTTCCCCACTTTGGAGGGGGGAGGGCTTTAGTAGGAGAGTATATAGCATATTTAAAGTTTCCTAAGGCTATAAAATAATATATTAGAAAATAAATATAAAAATGTTTAATTTATTAACACTTCATTATCCAAAAGAAAAAATATCCTAATCTGTTTACTAATATCCATGTATAAATGTTTCCTCCAGAGCCAATTTGCCGTTAGGAACACAAGAGCACTGAGTGTCATCTGGGAAGAAATGCAGAGTAGTGCCTCATTCTGTAATATTTTCATGATCTTGACACAGTAAACGTGAAGAACCTCGAGAGCATGGACAGTAGTGACGTGGAATAACATCGAAAGCAACGACTTTTGAGTATTTATTACATGCATGTTGTTTCATAAAATTTTATTTTTCATACTGTCTGTGTTTTAACAACTAGCTCTCAGACTTCCTGAAAGTCAGACAGTTGCTCAGCTGAGCCCATGTGAGCTAGTTCACATACACAGTGCTCTGAATAACTTATTGGTTACAGATGAACCAATATGGAGATCAGAAAATATTTAGGCCTATAAAAGTATAAACCTATTATGTATCTAAACTTTTGAGACAAAGCTCTTACTTCTGTGGTAATTTGAAATTTAAAATGCTTCTTTTAGTAAAGAAGAAAGATTTAAAAATAATGAAAGAAGCACTCAAGATAGTGAAAAACAAGTGAATAAACCTTTAAAAAGTAGAAGAAAGATGATATAGATGAAAGCAGAAACACAAAGGTAGGAACATCAATGTCAAAAGTTGGTTCTTTGAGGAGACTCACAAAATTAACAAAACTTTGCTGAGATTAATCCAGAAAACAAGAGAATTCCCAAACAAGTTAAAAATAAGGCATGTATATAGAGGTAACATAGATGTGGAGAAGAGTAGGGGGAAATTGAGGACTTAACAGGAATATGTTTGAAAATTTGCAAAAAAATAAAATTCTGGGGGAGGGGGATTTAAAATTGATTCAAAAAAATATAGAAAAGCTCAATTGTTTTATAAACTTTAATAATCTGAGTGTTACTAATAAACTCATAGAGAAAAACACCCATACCTGGTGATTTTATAGATTTTTATAGAGATGAAAATTTTAAGATATATATCATGATAGTCTTCAGACTTATATCAGTCTTATTTCAAAGTTTTTCAGAGAATAGAGAAAGGAGAATCCTCCTAATTTATTCTGTAAGTCCAATTAAATCAATACCAAAACACACAAGGGTGGTATGGGAAGGTAAAATTACAGGCCAAACTCATTCATGAATATGAATGTAAAATTTGTGACCTAAAAAGAGTAAATATAATATTGTACTATACAGAAAAGTTATTATTTCATAACTCAATTTTGTTCCTAGAATGCAATGGTGGATTAATATTAGAAAATTTTTGCCTAATTCATTACATTAATAGATAAATGGAGATAAGCAGTGCAATTATCTGAAAGATGCAGAAAAGGCAATTTATTAAAAGCCAACACCCATTAATGATCAAAACTCTTAGCATATTAGAAATAGAGAACATTCTTAATCTGGTAGAGAATATATACTGAAAACCTCTGAAAACATAATTCTAATGGGGACATTTACAGAGCATTCTTTACAAAATCAGGACAATGATCCTCACCATCATAGCTTCAAGTCAACATTGTAGTGGAAATCCTTGCCAGCGCAGTAAGAAAAAAAGAAGAAATGATATAAGAATCGGGAAGAAACAAAAGAAGGAAAATTAAATGGGAGGATAATCTTTAACAGATACTCAGACTTTCTTATGCTGCTGCCGCCGCCGCCGCTGCCGCTAAGTCGCTTCAGTCATGTCCAACTCTGTGCGACCCCATAGACGGCAGCCCACCAGGCTCTGCTGTCCCTGGGATTCTCCAGGCAAGAACACGAGTGGGTTGCCATTTCCTTCTCCGATGCACGAAAATGAAAAGTGAAAGTGAAGTTGCTCAATCGTGCCCGACTCTTAGCAACCCCATGGAGTAAAGCTTGCCAGGTTCCTCCGTCCACAGGATTTTCCAGACTTTCTTGTAACTGGGACAGTGTAATATTGATGCAAGATTGACACACTGGCTGGTGGAGCTTAGGCCCACACAAGCAGAAATCTGATAACGAACAAAGGTGACATTACAAGTCACTGTGGAAATAAGTAGTTCTTGGACATTTGATTACTTGTATGTGCAAAATGATATTGGTTCTTTTTTTTCATCCCACACATAAAAATAAATGCCAGATAAATGGTTGAATTAAATGTAAAATGCAAAACTTAAAAACTTCTACAACAAAATATAGAAAGCCCCTGTGTACTCTGGATAGCAAGGAGCTTCTTTTTAAAAAGTATGAGACCCTCAGTCATGTCAGACTCTTTGGGACCACATGGACTATAGCTCCCCAGGCCTCTCTCTCCATGGGATTCTCCAGGCAAGAATACCGGAGTGGGTAGCCATTTCCTTCTCCAGGGGATCTTCCTAACTCAGGGATTGAACCTGGTTCTCCTGATTGCCTGCAGATCCTTTTCCATCTGAGCCACCAGGGAAGCCAAGTTAACCATAAAAGTTATATATATATATATATATGGTAACCATAAAAGTTTTATGTGTTGACTACATTAAAATAGAGAATTTCTATTTGGCAAAGACAGCATGCTGCTGCTGCTGCTAAGTTGCTTCAGTCGTGTCCGATTCTGTGCGACCCCATAGATGGCAGCCCACCAGGCTCCCCCGTCCCTGGGATTCTCCAGGCAGGAACACTGGAGTGGGTTGCCATTTCCTTCTCCAATGCATGAAAGTGAAAAGTGAAAGTGGAGACGCTCAGTTGTGTCTGACTCTTAGTAACCCCATGGACCGCAGCCCACCAGGCTCCTCCGTCCAGGGGAGTGGGGTGCCATTGCCTTCTCCAAGACAGCATGAGGAAAGTGTAAAGATAAATTACCAGTTGAGAGATCTATGCAAAACTTGTAATTATTGAAATATAAGTACTCAGAATATCTATGTTTAAAAGTTCAACAAACAATAAGAGAAAGGCAAAACACATGAATAGATGTTGGAAGAGGAAACACAAATGGTCTGCAGTGCAGAAAATGATGTTCACCTCATAGGTGAACTTCTATTGAGAAATAGAAGTAAGTCTGTAGGGAGATACTCATATGCTCAATGGCTCACAGAATTTAAGAAAGTTTACAACATCAGGTGACAATAATGTGATGGGTGAGTATAATATTCAGTAGTCCTACTATAGAATCCTAGAATCCCTGCAATCTTATGCACCAAGGGACATGTTCAAGGATGTTCTTAGCAGCACTGTTTCTAAGAGTAAAAACCTGAAAACAACCCAAATCCACATCAGTGGGAAAGCAGAAAATACATTGTCTTATATTCACCCAATGGAATGTTGCTCACTGGTAGTAAGAGTGTATAAATTTCAGTTACTTGCGATCACATGACTGTATGTTAAAAATATAATGTTAACTGAAATCAAATCAAAACTCAGGAGAATGTATAAGTTCCACTTATTGTATTTATAAAGCTCAAGAGTGAGCAAAGCTAAATAACTTATTACTTAGGGAAGGAAGGAGGGAGGGAGAAAAGGAAGAAAAAAAAGAAGGAAGGAAAATAGAGAGAAAGAGGGGAAATAGTAGCCCTAGCATAAACAGTGCTCTGGCCATTCTTGCTGCTGCTAAGTCACTTCAGTCGTGTCCGACTCTGTGCGACCCCATAGACGGCAGCTCACCAGGCTCCCCCGTCCCTGGGATTCTCCAGGCAAGAACACTGGAGTGGGTTGCCATTTCCTTCTCCAATGCATGAAAGTGAAAAGTGAAAGTGAAGTCGCTCAGTCGTGTCTGACTCCTAGGGACCCCATGGACTGTAGCCCACCAGACTCCTCCGTCCATGGGATTTTCTAGGCAAGAATACTGGAGTGGGTTGCCATTGCCTTCTCTGCTGGCCATTCTTAACAAATCTTAAAAGCAGGACCTGAAGAGTCCAAAGTATATCCAGGTAACTTAATGGTGTCCCAGGACAAAGTTCAGTAATGTTTATAGGAATACAAAAACATCCAGCATCATACGAGGTAAATTCACAATGTCTGGAAGCAAATAAAAAAATTAACAGTCATGCAAAGAAATAGTAAAATACGATGCACAGTGAAGAGAAAATTCAGTTAATCAAAACTGACCCAGAAATTATATAGATGATAAAGTTAGCAGATAAAGTGTATAAAGTAATTATTATAGTTGTATTCCATATGTTTAAGAAATGAATAAAGACTGAGCAGTTGAGTCATGAAATATATAAAAAGACCCACACTGAATTTCTAGAGATGAAAACTACTTTATCTGAAGTAAAAAAATGTATCATTACACACCTATAAAGACTAATCACACCAAGTGTTGATGAGGGTGTGGAGGACTCGGAACTCTCAAAGCTGCTGCTCAGTCCCGTCCAGCTCTGCACCCGCCAGGCTCCTCTCTCCATGGGGTTCTCCAAGCAAGAACACTGGAGTGGGTTGCCATGCCCTCCTCCAGGAGATATTCTTGACGCAAGGATCAAATCCAGGTTTCCCACGTTGCAGGGGGATTCTTTACCACCTGAGCCACCAGAGAAACCCTTTGGACTACTGGGAGGAAAGTAAAATAGAACAGTCATTTTGGAAGTTTCTTAAAAAGTTATGCAATACACCAGTTATATGACCCAGCTATTCACCTGTCATCTGCCAAGGAGTAAAAACAGCATATGACCACATAAAGGTCTGAACACAAGTCTTTGTGGTAGCCTTATTCGTATTTAATTGGACAGTCCAAACGCTTATCAATAGGTCATGCATAAACAAACTGTGGCATATTCATGCGATAGAATACTGCTTACCAACATAAAGGAGTGAACTATGGATATAAACAGCAACATAGATGAATTTCAGAATATTTTTGCTGAGTGAAAGAAGCCAGAGTATATACTGTGTGAGCCCATTCGTGTCAAAATTCTAGAACTAAGTGAACTATAACTTAGTGAACTAAGTTATACTGGGAGAAAGCATATGAGTGGAGAATGTAGGCTGTGGGATGGGAGATTACAAAAGGAAACTCTTGGGGTGATGAATGTGTTTATTATCTTGATTGTGGCGATGGTCTAATGAACATGCAAAAGTTAATTTTGCCTCAGTGTAAAGGAGGAGAATAAATAATCTAAAATTTATGATAGTGGTTACTCCTGAAAAAGTTTGGGAGGAACCACATAGGCAGATATGATGGAATTGGTCATGTTCTAGTTTTTAGAATAGGTAGTAGTTTGTTGTTTTTAGTAACATGTATATTTATAAAGTTCTTTTATGCGTGTGAAAATTAAATAATAAATTTAACAGTGTTGCTGTGAAGAACATTTTTGGTAGAGAAAGCATTTTATGTTGTTATGAAGGCAAGAGAAAGCATGGCTCATAAAGATAACTTCAAGTAGTTCAGTACACCTGGAGATGAGGGCAGAAGAGGTCAATTAAGAAGAGAGAAGATGTAGCTGGTTGATAGGTACCAGGTTAGAGAGGGCCTTGAATCCAATACTGAGGGACTTGAACTTTACTTGTAGAAACTGGAAAGCCACTGAAGGGTTTCATGCGTGGAGGAGATAGGATTAGGTTAGAGTTTAGAAAGACTGTAAGATCTCATCTCATGGAGGCCAGACTGAAGGGGAGCCAGGGGACCAGCTGAGATGCTACTGGAATAACCCATGCAAGAGAAGATGAGGGCTGTGGGAATGCAGAGAAAGGGATGAATACATACGAGATGTTTCCAGAAAAGCACAAGAAAAACTAAAGGAGAATGTCATAGAAGCCAGTGAGGAGAGAATTTTAAGAAAAGACATGATTGTCAACAATGATGTTTGCTGCAGGGAGATCAGACATACAGGACTGAAAAAGCTGTCAGTAGATCTGAAAGAAGTCATATGGTGAGTCCAACTGGGGTCGTAAAGGTGAATGCCAGCTTGCTTGGATTCAGCTTAAGTGATGAGAAAGCAGAGATCGAGGGGAGACCTTCTCTTTCTAAAAACCATTCTGTGCCTGGATGGAAGGAAAGCTTTCTCTAAGCCTCTAATGAAGAGGCAACTGTGGCTTCAGGTATAGATCTAACTGAGGTGTAGTAGATGCAATCTGAGGGGGTTGGTATTTGGTAATTTTGATTATCTGGGTCAGATAAGAGTTGAGTTAGCTTTTTAAATTAAGTTTGGAAGTTGAGAATACTTGTAATAACACGTGAGAGAAGGAGCTGACCACTGAAAATACAAATGAGCAATACATGCCTGCTGCGATTAGGGCTATTGCATATGGTTGGTTACAGCACAAGATCAGAAGCCTCAGTATTCTCTTAGTGGTCAGTGTGAATGGTACCCCAGAGGGCTGTGAAGTATGCAGCCTGAACAGCTATACCTGGCAGTCTTAGCTTCAGGCTGGATTGAGATTAGCAACTGTAAGTTTATAGTAAGAACCATCACCACGTTTGTGTGATTTTTCTCTTAAGAGTGAATTTTTGGATTGATCCCAAATATCCAAGGTGAGTGGAATTTTGGGAGCATGGAGTAGAAGGACAAAGGACTGGATATTAAAGGTGACTGAGGGCAATGAGAACGCTGGACTTTCCTTTCTGTTCCAGGTCAGATATCTGGTCTTATCTCCTCCCTGTACTAGGAGTCTTAGTGTGTCTCTCTCCTTCCCTGGTGGCTTAGACAGTACAGGAGACCCAGGTTTGTTCCCTGGGTCGGGAAGATCCCCTGGAGAAGGAAATGGCAACCCACTCCAGTATTCTTGTTTGGAGAATCCATGGACAGAGGAGTCTGATGGGCGATGTCCCATGGGGGTCGCAAAGAGTCAGACACGACTGAATGACTAACACACATACTCCTCCCCAAAGTTGTAAGCTCCAGAAAGAAATGCCAGTTTTAATGTCCCTCATAGTCCCATATGCAGGTCACACATGCGTGTAGTAAGCACTCCAAAGATACCTGCTGGATGGACTGATGGATAAATAAGGTCAAGGCTATATGGGGAAGGAAGTTACTTCATCAAAGGGTTATGGACCACAGTGAAAAGAAAGATACAGAGCGCATTTGATGTTTCAAGGACTGGTGTCGGAACTGGTGAAGTAGGAATAAAGGTCTGAAGGAGGTGGAAAGCGTTTGTGGCCAGAGGTGAGCATGGCATTGTTTGAGGTCTTAGAAATGAGTATAACCCTGTGAAGTAGAAAAGCCTCAGGTATGGCTCAGGGAGAGGGGAGGTGATAAGAGGAAGAGGAGGAAGACCGAGGCATACAGTGTATATATGTGTGTGTGTGTGTATATATATGTGTATATATATATATAGTAACAATGGCACCCCACTCCAGTACTCTTGCCTGGAAGATCCCATGGATGGGGGAGCCTGATGGGCTGCAGTCCATGGGGGTCGCTAGGAGTTGGACACGACTGGGCGACTTCACTTTCACTTTTCACTTTCAGGCATTGGAGAAGGAAATGGCAACCCACTCCAGTGTTCTTGCCTGGAGAATCCCAGGGATGGGGGAGCCTGGTGGGCTGCCGTCTATGGGGTCGCACAGAGTCGGACACGACTGAAGCGACTTAGCAGCAGTAGCAGTGTGTGTGTGTGTATACAGCAAGTCCCCTTACATACTGACAAGTTGCATTCTGAGAGCACATTTGTTAAGTCCAATTTGTTTGTAAGCAAAGTCCAGCAAAATTAGCCTAGGCACCCAACTAATACAATCAGCTATATGGTACTTTACTGTAATAGTCTTATAAATATTCTTTACATGAAAATATACAAAAAACAAAAAACATTTTAAATCTTACAGTACGGTACCTTAAAAAGTATAGTAGGACAGTCCAACAGCTGGCATCCAGGGGCCGGCACTGGGCAAGAACGGTTACTGACTGGAGAAGGGAGAGGAAGCAGGTGGCAGATGGCAGGGCTGAGGGCGCGTCAGCAGCGGGGGATGGAGGGCAGGCTGCCGCGTCCCAGCGCCTGATGCTGATGCAGGCGCGTGCGTGTCTTTGAAAGTTCGCAACTGGAAGTTTCCTATGTAGGGGACTTTCTATATATACAGTGTGTGTGTGTGTGTGTGTGTGTGTGTGTGTGTGTGTGTGTACATACATGCACATATAGTGTACATACAGCATATACAGTGTATGACATGTAGCTGATTTCATTTTAAGAGCGTGTGGGGGAGGGCGCCTCAGTCTGCTGGGGGGCTATTCTGCTTGTATCGAGGTGGCTGTTGCTTTTTCCCTTACCCTGAACGGCCTCTACAATAACTAGTCAACAGTTATAATAGTGCTTTGATATTTTAATAAAATTACACCATTATAGAAAAAGCATAATCTGCTGGTCTTTATCCCATTACTGATATCCCATTTTATCCCATTTCTATGTCTGAGGAAGGCTTATCCCATTAACCCTAGAACTGTGACCAGCAGAATGTCTGAAAGAAACTGCTTCTGCCAGACAGCTTAATCCCACAAGTTATGAGCAGATGTCACAGCATCTGGTAGCATCATCACGGCAGTCCTGCCCTGGTACATAAAAAACTACGCATACCAGGTTCAAATGGTAAAATCCTCAAGAATGTTCTCTCTGTTGTAGATTAACATAAGGGCCTCCATTTCACTTTCTCCAACGGAGCCTGTGCTTTCCAAACCCTATCTGTATTTTGCTTTGTGTGTCTCCCCAGTTTTTCTGGATTTACACAGGCGTAGGTCTCTTCCTTTTGTACATTGCACACCTAAACAAGGGCTCTTCTGTAACAGTTCTGATAACAGACTACCTACTCCAGTATTCTTGGGCTTCCCTGGTGGCTCAGATGGTAAAGAATCCGCCTGCAATGAGGGAGACGCAGCTTTGATCCCTGGATGGGGAAGACCCCCTGGCAGAGGGTGTGGCAACCCACTCCAGTATTCTTGCCTGAAGAATCCCTATGGACAGAGGAGCCTGGTGGGCTACATCCATGGGGTCGCAGAGAGTCAGATGTGACTGAGCGGCTAAGCACGAAACTCACAGGGGTGCACACAAGAAGAAACGCCCTCCTTATACGCCCGTCGACAAAAGAATCACCAGTGGTCAGCCCAAGAAAGGAATGGCAAATTTTATTCAAGCCAACTGGAGGATTTTAACTTGGAAGATAGTCTGTCAGTGAGCTCTGAGAACTGTTCCAAAGAGACAGTGGGGGAGGCCATTATATGTGAGTCTGATAAGGGGGATGCGCACAGTCAAGCAGACATCTTGGTAGAAGGTTCCTACTGTTTGTGAGGAACAGACATTTTGGTTAATGGTTTTAGTGCTTTTCTGAGTGTGGCAGGACTTCCCTGGTGGCTCAGAGGGTAAAGCATCCTCCTGCAACACAGGCGACCTGGGTTCAATTCCTGGGTTGGGAAGATCCCCTGGAGAAGGGAATGGCAAGCCGCTCCAGTATCCTTGCCTGGAGAACCCCATGGACAGAGGGGCCAGGCAGGCTATAGTCCATGGGGTTGCAAAGAGTCAGATATGAGTGAGCGAGTAACACTTCCACTTTGGGTATTGGAAGATGCAAGAAACTGGATTCATAAAATTTTCTTCTGAAAATATCTAACTCTCTGAGGACTAGTTCTTCCAGTTTTCCCATGTCTTATTCTGATCTTCACCCTTAATTCCTTCAGGGTGTGTTATAGGTCAGTGACTATAGTGGTCATCGACTTGATTCTTATAGAACTGGCTGATGGCCAACATTCATTATTTTTACAATCCTTTCCCTTTTGGCCATAATTTTGACCAGGGTTTGGGAGGGATTTCATGACCTGTTTGCCCCTCAGTGCTAGGAATGCTCATTCGTAGATCAGGCAAGGATTTTGTTGATAGGTCCCTCAATGTGCTATTACTGGACGAGGCCCTGTTAACAGCAACCAACAGCTTCTGTACTTCTGGTTTTACATGGTCTGGGAAGTGGCTCCCTCTTGTTGCTTCTTCCCTTATCCAGAGTCAGGTTACTATAATCATTGAACTTACAGAACTATATACTTGGCCGATCATTTCAAGTTTCCTAGTCATCCTTATTTTTATTGGAGGCTCATCACACATTTGGCAATGCAAGAACCGACAATCTTGTAAAAGAGGCAGAGTAGAAGCAATATAGCTAGTAACATTAATGAAGCTGTAAGCATTTAAGCTAAGAACTTCCATTAGATACAGTGCTGTATTTACGCAAGTCATCTGACCCAGCCTGCTCTGCACCCATTGCTGTCTTTAAGGGAAATGATATATTGGTGTTATGTATAAAGCTTACCAAAGGTGTCTGCACATACAAGGTGAGTGGTGGGTCATCATGACCCCTTACAGGATTAAGACAGGAATGTTATCTTCTAAGGAGTTACATGGCTGGCACCAGAACAAGAGTTGATCTTTATGGTTGAGCAGGTATTTCTGCTGTCCGGAAAGTCTGGTTAACGTATAATGCAAATGCTAATTAATGCACATGGGGAGGGAAGGTGGAAGCCCAAGGGAGCAGAGAAAAAATTTATGTTTAAATTTTTCTCATCCTACCTTAAAATATAAGCTTTATTTCATCGCATCTGTTTTCATTCTTGTTCTGTGTCTGTGTAGCTTGATAATCTTTTCCTCACCGACTTGTGATTTCAGAAGAATATTGTATTTGATTAAAGCGGCTTTACATGGTTGGTTCACTGTTCTTTCTCTTAAAAATCCTCCCTGTACCCAGCCGACTGATTCATAGCCTCTTTGTATAATGTTATCTCGTAATGTAGTTGCCAGGGCCTGTAATTGAGGTGAGTGGCTCTGTGCACAGAATGTAATTACTTATACTGCAGCTTGGAATGTGCCAAAATAATGACCAGATGAACAATTACAATGGATGATACGGCTCATTGTGGCAGATCTTCAGAGAGTGCTAATCACATCGTTACTGAAATCAACAGCATAAACCTGGAGCACCGCATTCATTGGTCGGAGACTCTTCTCACCACTTACTCAACTAGCGTTTGTGAAGTCTTCGAGGAGGCACTGTGGGAGGTGGAAAGGGAGCAGAAAGCATGGGTCCTGCCCTCAGTCTTGCTGTCCTGTTGGGAGAGAGAACACACCGGGCTGTAACAATTGGCAACAGTGTTTTTTTGTTCGTCTTTTAAACTGTAGTCAAACTACATAACAGAGCAAAAGAGTGATCTATTTGGATTGTGGTCACATAGGGAAGACTCCTAGGGAGAAGGTGAGCCTAGAGCTTGGGTCTTAAAGAAATTGGTCATGATGCTGACAAAAGCCTTTGTGCCTCAGTACTGAATCAAATCTTGGAGACTGAGTTTGGGGTGAAGTAAAAAAGAATAGTTTTATGGCTTTGCCAGGCAAAGGGTAACACAGTGGGCTCGTGCCCTCAAAAACTATGTGTCCCAACCCCAGGGTATCTGATGAGGAATTGTATATCAATGGTTCAAGGGCAGGGCTGCTGTAAGGATCAGGGTGCATGCAGCACCTGCATTCCTTTAATTTGACCTCAAGTAGTCTCCTAATGAGCCTCTGTGGTTCCTTTAACCCAGTCTTGGGTGGTCTTCTCTGGGTTGAGGAATGCTAACATCTTCCATTTTGTGGGGACTCAGGGGTAAAGAATCTGCCTGAAATGCAGAAGACCTGGGTTCAATCCCTGGGTCAGGAAGATTCCCTGGAGAAGGGAATGGCAACCCACTCCAGTATTCTTGCCTGGAGAATTCCATGGACAGAGGAGCCTGGCAGACTATAGTCCATAGGGCCACAAAGAGTCAGACACAACTGAGTAACTAACACTCACACATAATTTACACGGCTGTACACATATTTGCATATAGCTTTTCTTACTGTGTCATAAACATTTTTCTGCAGTAGTCATCCTAATTCTAATTTGAATGAGCTTGTATTTGTATAGTGCTTTAAAAATGTAGAAATGCCTTATATCCATTGTTTTATCACAACAACCCATGTGATAAGAGGGAGACTTGGTGATTGAGTGACGAGTTCAAGGTCATACAGATAACACAAGTCAGGATTTCTGATCCCAGATCCCTTATTCATTTTATTTTACAATTGATCTACTGATAATTGTATAAGTTTCCAAAGTTAATGTAAACTATTTCTATTCTTTTACTTATTCCATTGTTGCATATATCAGTTGCCCCATTTCTTCCCTTTAACCAGTAATGTCAATTATATGACTTATTTTGTCTTTTATTTATTTTAAGGGGGAGAACTTAGATTTGTTTTAAATTTGATTTCAGAATTCCGTTGGTATGAATGGGGTAGGGATTGAACTGTAGGTAGGGAGCATAATAGGTGGTACAGTGGTAAAAAAAAAATCACTTCCCAANTACCTTAAAATATAAGCTTTATTTCATCGCATCTGTTTTCATTCTTGTTCTGTGTCTGTGTAGCTTGATAATCTTTTCCTCACTGACTTGTGATTTCAGAAGAATATTGTATTTGATTAAAGCGGGCTTTACATGGTTGGTTCACTGTTCTTTCTCTTAAAAATCCTCCCTGTACCCAGCCGACTGATTCATAGCCTCTTTGTATAATGTTATCTCGTAATGTAGTTGCCAAGGCCTGTAATTGAGGTGAGTGGCTCTGTGCACAGAATGTAATTACTTATACTGCAGCTTGGAATGTGCCAAAATAATGACCAGATGAACAATTACAATGGATGATACGGCTCATTGTGGCAGATCTTCAGAGAGTGCTAATCACATCGTTACTGAAATCAACAGCATAAACCTGGAGCACCGCATTCATTGGTCGGAGACTCTTCTCACCACTTACTCAACTAGCGTTTGTGAAGTCTTCGAGGAGGCACTGTGGGAGGTGGAAAGGGAGCAGAAAGCATGGGTCCTGCCCTCAGTCTTGCTGTCCTGCTGGGAGAGAGAACACACCAGGCTGTAACAATTGGGAACAGTGTTTTTTTGTTCGTCTTTTAAACTATAGTCAAACTACATAACAAAGCAAAAGAGTGATCTATTTGGATTGTGGTCACATAGGGAAGACTCCTAGGAGAAGGTGAGCCTAGAGCTTGGGTCTTGAAGAAATTGGTCTTGATGCTGACAAAAGCCTTTGTGCACCAGTACTGAATCAAATCTTGGAGACTGAGTTTGGGTGAAGTAGAAAAGAATAGTTGTATTGCTTTGCCAGGCAAAGGGTAACACAGTGGGCTCGTGCCCTCAAAAACTATGTGTCCCAACCCCAGGGTATTTGATGAGGAATTGTATATCAGTGGTTCAAGGGCAGGGCTGCTGTAAGGATCAGGGTGCATGTAGCACCTGCATTCCTTTAATTTGACCTCAAGTGGTCTCCTAATGAGCCTCTGTGGTTCCTTTAACCCAGTCTTGGGTGGTCTTCTCTGGGTTGAGGAATGCTAACATCTTCCATTTTGTGGGGACTCAGGGGTAAAGAATCTGCCTGAAATGCAGAAGACCTGGGTTCAATTCCTGGGTCAGGAAGATTCCCTGGAGAAGGGAATGGCAACCCACTCCAGTATTCTTGCCTGGAGAATTCCATGGACAGAGGAGCCTGGCAGACTATAGTCCATAGGGCCACAAAGAGTCAGACACAACTGAGTAACTAACACTTTCACACATAATTTACACGGCTGTACACATATTTGCATACAGCTTTTCTTACTGTGTCATAAACATTTTTCTGCAATAGTCATCCTAATTCTAATTTGAATGAGCTTGTATTTGTATAGTGCTTTAAAAATGTAGAAATGCCTTATATCCATTGTTTTATCACAACGACCCATGTGATAAGAGGGAGACTTGGTGATTGAGTGACAAGTTCAAGGTCATACAGATATTGCAAGTCAGGATTTCTGATCCCAGATCCCTTATTCATTTTATTTTACAATTGATCTACTGATAATTGTATAAGTTTCCAAAGTTAATGTAAATTATTTCTGTTCTTTTACTTATTCCATTGTTGCATATATCAGTTGCCCCATTTATTCCCTTTGACCAGTAGTGTCAATTATATGACTTATTTTGTCTTTTATTTATTTTAAGGAGGAGAATTTAGATTTGTTTTAAATTTTATTTCAGAATTCCAGTGGTATGAATGGGGTAGGGATTGAACTGTAGATAGGGTGCATAATAGGTGGTAAAAAAAAAATCTGCTTCCCAATGCAGGAGACATAGGTTTGATCCCTGGGTTGGGAAATCCCTGGAGAAAGGAATGGCAACCCACTCCAGTATTCTTGCCTGGAAAATTCCATGGACAGAGGAACCTGGCGGGCTACAGTCCATGGGGTCACAAAGAGTTGGATGCAACTGAATGACTGAGAACTCACGCACACGTACACACTGGTGGTCTCACCCTTGTTCAGCAGCTGCCTCCTCGGAGACTGATCTAATTTCTGAAGTCCTTTTGTGGTTATTTGTGGGGTTCCTATTAGCACCAGGCACAGGGCCAGGTGGATTCTGAAATTGACAGGGCACTTGCCATCAGGAAGCTAAGTCACGTATGGGAGGCAAGGGGACAGGTAAGCTGGCTGTGATAGTGCACGTGGTGAGTCAGTGGAGGTGCCGTCTGGATGCCTGGCAGCAGGCTGCCTTGGCTGGTAGCTCAGGGAAGAGTCTTACGATGAAGGACTAGTTGGGAGTTGACAAGGCAAAGAGGCCTAAGAAGAGGACAGTGGGAGGACACGTCATTCCAGGCAAGGGGCCCGGTCTACGTGACAGGTAGGTGGTNAGTACACAGGGGCTTTCTATATTTTGTTGTAGAAGTTTTTAAGTTTTGCATTTTACATTTAATTCAACCATTTATCTGGCATTTATTTTTATGTGTGGGATGAAAAAAAAGAACCAATATCATTTTGCACATACAAGTAATCAAATGTCCAAGAACTACTTATTTCCACAGTGACTTGTAATGTCACCTTTGTTCGTTATCAGATTTCTGCTTGTGTGGGCCTAAGCTCCACCAGCCAGTGTGTCAATCTTGCATCAATATTACACTGTCCCAGTTACAAGAAAGTCTGGAAAATCCTGTGGACGGAGGAACCTGGCAAGCTTTACTCCATGGGGTTGCTAAGAGTCGGGCACGATTGAGCAACTTCACTTTCACTTTTCATTTTCGTGCATCGGAGAAGGAAATGGCAACCCACTCGTGTTCTTGCCTGGAGAATCCCAGGGACAGCAGAGCCTGGTGGGCTGCCGTCTATGGGGTCGCACAGAGTTGGACATGACTGAAGCGACTTAGCNTTACCTGTTTTTCTTGAAGCGATAGGACCAGATACCAGATATCTTAGATTTTTGAATATTGAGTACCTGACCTCAAAGAAGGCATCCCCTGGGGAAGAGAGAACTTGTAGAGAAAGTATTTTTACATTTAGCGCCTTGGCTTGGAAGTGACATTTCTTACACCTCGAATTCCATTGGCTGGACCTGGTTCCAGAGACCTACCCAGATGGAAAGAGGCTGGGAAATGTGGTTAGCTGTGTGTCCAGGAGGAGGCAGCCTTGGTGAGTCTGACACAGACTCACCAGGAGACTTCTGCGTGTTTTCCTTCTGTCTGTGACGTAACCTGACCCTTGAGTGTTGCCATTAACAGCATGGAGGACCAAAGAGGAAACAGTGAACTGGAACCTGTCCAGTGCTTAGAGCAGTGACACGTCATCTGCTCTGCCTCAGGAAGGCCCTCATTCTGCCGTCAGATTTTTGCTGTGTAAGGGAGACCGNACCTGACCCTTGAGTGTTGCCATTAACAGCATGGAGGACCGAAGAGGAAACAGTGAACTGGAACCTGTCCAGCGCTTAGAGTAGTGACACGTCATCTGCTCTGCCTCGTGAAGGGCCTCAAGGCCCTCATTCTGCCGTCAGATTTTTGCTGTGTAAGGGAGACTGAAGTCTTCATTCAAAGAAATGTCTTTATGATGTTTATTTGCTTTTTAATAGAATTTGGGAAATTTTAATGGAAATCTCCTTTCCTTGCACCTTGGAATCATTTTGGAATGGGAGTTTGAGATTTGAATGGTATAGCTTCTCTAATATGTTTCAGCTCCCTTAGGAGATAAGAAAAGAGTAAGTTGGCCTATGCTGCAGTTGTATAGCTCTTCCCATCCACCTCCCGCATTGTCTAGATGGATGAACTGAGAGGTAACTGCGTGGTCCAAATTTACACAGCAAGTTAGTGACCTACCTGGGTGGTGGACCCCATTTTAAAGATTTCTACACTAGTGTTCCTGCCCTTCCACAGTAGAATAAAGTAAAAATAAAAATTAAAAAAAAAATTGTTTGGAGAATAGCCCTGTCCCAGTGGGATTTGAAGGAAGAGGCTTTAAGCAAGTGAAATCAGAAGGCTCCTTCTGGTTTTGAGATTCCTTGATTGACTGAGATTAAGTACATTTTGTCTGGCTGTATCCCTGACCTGACTGAAGTGCTGTAACCTTCCAANAATTCTGTGGACTGAGGAGCCTGGTAGGCTACAGTTGCAAAGAGTCGGAGATGACTGAGCGACTTCACTTTCACTTTCTAGGTTTATCATAGCTTTTCTTCCAAGGAGCAAGCATCTTTTAATTTCATGGCTGCAGTTACTGTCCACACCGATTTGAGCCCAAGAAAATAAAATCTGTCACTGTTTCTACTTTTTACCTGTTTTTCTTGAAGCGATAGGACCAGATACCAGATATCTTAGATTTTTGAATATTGAGTACCTGACCTCAAAGAAGGCATCCCCTGGGGAAGAGAGAACTTGTAGAGAAAGTATTTTTACATTTAGCGCCTTGGCTTGGAAGTGACATTTCTTACACCTCGAATTCCATTGGCTGGACCTGGTTCCAGAGACCTACCCAGATGGAAAGAGGCTGGGAAATGTGGTTAGCTGTGTGTCCAGGAGGAGGCAGCCTTGGTGAGTCTGACACAGACTCACCAGGAGACTTCTGCGTGTTTTCCTTCTGTCTGTGACGTAACCTGACCCTTGAGTGTTGCCATTAACAGCATGGAGGACCAAAGAGGAAACAGTGAACTGGAACCTGTCCAGTGCTTAGAGCAGTGACACGTCATCTGCTCTGCCTCAGGAAGGCCCTCATTCTGCCGTCAGATTTTTGCTGTGTAAGGGAGACCGAAGTCTTCATTCAAAGAAATGTCTTTATGATGTTTATTTGCTTTTTAATAGAATTTGGGAAATTTTAATGGAAATCTCCTTTCCTTGCACCTTGGAATCATTTTGGAATGGGAGTTTGAGATTTGAATGGTATCGCTTCTCTAATATGTTTCAGCTCCCTTAGGAGATAAGAAAAGAGTAAGTTGGCCTATGCTGAAGTTGTATAGCTCTTCCCGTCCACCTCCCGCATTGTCTAGACGGGTGAACTGAGAGGTAACTGCGTGGACCAAATTTACACAGCAAGTTAGTGACCTACCTGGGTGGTAGATCCCATTTTAAAGATTTCTACACTAGTGTTCCTGCCCTTCCACAGTAGAATAAAGTAAAAATAAAAATTTAAAAAAAAATTGTTTGGAGAATAGCCCTGTCCCAGTGGGATTTGAAGGAAGAGGCTTTAAGCAAGTGAAATCAGAAGGCTCCTTCTGGTTTTGAGATTCCTTGATTGACTGAGATTAAGTGCATTTTGTCTGGCTGTATCCCTGACCTGACTGAAGTGCTGTAACCTTCCAAGAGTTTGTAACTTTCCTGGGAAAACAGAATCTCAGTTCTTTATTTTTTCAGTTGTTCCTTTATTTTTATTTAAAAAATTTTTCTTTAAATATGTAATTATAAAGGTAACAATTTTTAATTGTAGAAGTTAAGTAAATATATGCAAGTGTAACAAAAATATATACTAAATGTAGTAAAAATTGCCTGTAATTCTATAATTTGACAGTGTAGCAATTATCCCTGTTAATGTTTTCTGTGTCTTTCCATGTGTTTCCTGACCATTTTTCAATATGAAATAAATATGCAACTCTAAAAATATTTCATATTACTTAATATGAAATATTACACAACCCTTAATATTGTTTTAAAATGAATAGTGTGGAAAAATGCTCATATTTGTATTTGTGTACATATATACAATATAATTAGAATGAAAGTCAAATTTTATTTGTCTTATTTTTTAGCTTTTTATTTGCTTTTTAAAGGATGTAGGAAAAAGCTAATGGAAATCTCCCTTCCGTATATGTTGGAATAAAATTCTTATTATATTGTATCTAAGCATAAAAGTATAAATGGGCATTTCTCTATGTCATGACTTATTCTGAAGCAGTGTTTTAAGAGTTGCATACTCTAGCGTCTCATGGGATGCGTGTGCTGAAGGAAGCCTCTCGGGAGGTGGCGGGACGGAGTTGGTGCTCTCTCTATTCTCGGCCTGACCCTGTGCCGCTTTCCTCGCAGGGCATCAGCAGCCTGTTCAGCTCTCTGAAGGTTGTCCGGCTGCTCCGTCTGGGGCGCGTGGCCCGGAAGCTGGACCACTACATTGAGTATGGAGCTGCCGTGCTGGTCCTGCTGGTGTGCGTGTTCGGGCTGGCCGCTCACTGGATGGCCTGCATCTGGTACAGCATCGGGGACTATGAGATCTTCGACGAGGACACCAAGACCATCCGCAACAACAGCTGGCTCTACCAGCTGGCCATGGACATTGGCACCCCTTACCAGTTTAACGGGTCCGGCTCAGGGAAGTGGGAAGGGGGTCCCAGCAAGAATTCCGTCTACATCTCCTCGTTGTATTTCACCATGACCAGCCTCACCAGCGTGGGCTTTGGGAACATCGCCCCATCCACAGACATTGAGAAGATCTTTGCCGTGGCCATCATGATGATTGGCTGTAAGTATCACAGCGGCTGGGCGAGGGGTGGGGCATGAAGTTTGTCCATCCTTTCGGCTAGCCAGAATAGGGCAATGGCTATAGTGCCGTAGGATCGGGGTGTTAAAATAAGGGAGGTTNAACATCGCCCCATCCACAGACATTGAGAAGATCTTTGCCGTGGCCATCATGATGATCGGCTGTAAGTATCACAGCGGCTGGGCGAGGGGTGGGGCATGAAGTTTGCCCATCCTTTCGGCTAGCCAGGATAGGGCAATGGCTATAGTGCGGTAGGATCGGGGTGTTAAAATAAGGGAGGGTGTTTTGTTTTTAAAGACTAGCTTTATAGTTTTCCTATTAAACAGTAGATATTTACTGCACAGAAATTCAGAAAATAACAAAAGAGCACAAAGTAGAAACTAGTGACTAACCATACATAATTCTGTTTCTTAAAATTGCTGTTAACTTTTGGTGTTTCCCTTAGAGATTTTTGTCTGTCCATATCTGAACACAGATAATACATTTTAATAGTTAAAATGAGATCATGCTATGCATTTTGGTATCCTCCTTGTTCATAAAACAGTGAATTGTGGAAGTTTTTCCACGGCAATTTAAAAATAGCTCTAGATTGCACAGTTCAGTGTGGTACTAGAGAAAGGATGCATGAAAACAAAATCAGAAGTATCTCATTAATAATCTTTTGTATTGATTATATCTAGAAATAGTAATGGTTTTGCTTAGAGTGGGTTAAGTAAAATATTCTAGTACAATAGTTTTGTATATATTTTTATTCTTTAATGCGAATCCTAGGAAAATTTTAAATCGTATTTCTATTGAACAGTGCTGAGCTAGATCAATATTTTTGATGTTTGCTTGGTGATTGAGAGATTTTCTAAATCCAAAAGAAAAAAAACCTACAGGAATAAATAGCTCTTGTTCAGTTGAGAAGTAATGGGGTTTTGGATTAACTTCACTGGACTGAAAAACACAAACAACCCTAGTTCTTGAGGAAAGTACACTTGGCTCTCTGTGTCCATGCTTTCTTCATCCTCGCATTCAACCAACCATGGATTGAAAATATTAAAAAGAGAAACTTCCAGAAAATTCATGAACCTTAAATTTGCCACATACAGGCAATTATTTACATAGCATTTATATTGTACTAGGTACTATAAGTATCTAGGGATCATTTAAAGTATATGGGAGGATGTATGTAGGTTATAGACAAATACTATGCCGTTTTATATAAGGGACTTAAAAATCTGCTGGTTTTCGTATCTTTTAATCAATTGGTCCTAGAACCAATTCCCTATGGACAGAGGGGTGAAAATGAACCCATGGACTGTAGCCTAACCAGGCTTCTCCGTCCATGGGAGTGGGTTGCCATTTTCTTTTCCAGGAGATCTTCCCAACCCAGTGATTGAACCCAAGTCTCCCACATTGTAGGCAGATGCTTTACTGTCTGAGCCACCAGGGAGGATTCGAAAGTCACTCAGTTGTGTCCAACTCTTTGCGACCCCATGGACTACATAGTCCATGGAGTTCTCCAGGCCCAAATACTGGAGTGGGGATATTCCCCACCCAAGAATCGAACCAGGGTCTCCTGCTTTGCAGGCAGATTCTTTACCAGCTGAGCTACCAAGGAAGCCCTTAATTTTTAAACACTTGACCATTAACCATTCTGCAGCTGTTGCCACTATTACCAAGTCTCGAAACAGCCTTGGGTTGTAAACAACAATGAACTCCCCTCACTAAAGGGAATCTCGGGGAAGATTAGGCCTAACTGGGCTGGGGAAAGGACGTGAACTTGAGTGGACTGGACTCATTGTGAACCTGCCAAATGCACCCTGTTGGTGCTTCCAGGATACACAGTGGTGTGAGAGAGGACAGACGTCCTGTGAAGCATGGGTTTGGACGGTAGTCTGGTCACAGATGATGAAGCTAGGACCTGGGTTCAATCCTTGGGTCGGGAAGATCTCCTGGAGAAGGAAATGGCAACCCACTCCAGTATTCTTGCCTGGAAAATCCCATGGACAGAGCTGGCCCAGTTCCAGCTGGCAGAAAACCCTTCTGCTTGATGTGCTTCCTTGGGGTGGAGTTGACATCTTGTTACACCAACCAGTGGGTTCTAAGACCAGGGAAACAGGCTTCAGTTTGTCAGGCTTTGTCCAGCCTATCCATGATCCAGGGACCCCTTGGCAATACCTTTCCCCCAGCTCTGTGTGTTTACCGAATGTGTCTAAGGCTGAGCTAGTTTGTGGGAAGTTGTGCTGGGGAACTTTTGGGTCCACTCCTTTTTTAAAATGGGTTTTAATAGAGATGATTGCCTGACCACGGGGAGCAGCATTAAGTATCTGTGGGTGGCTAATTGCTTTAGCTTAATTAGAACTCGAGGTGCTTTCTCATGTCGGGTAAAAGGATTTAAGATCTTTGCTCTTCCAGAACTATTTCAGCCTTAATGTCTCCTAGTTTTCTAAGCAGCGCTTGGAGCATTCTGTGAGCCTTGGGGCACCAGGAAACAACCAGATGCACCGGGCTCCAGGCACAACTTCTGTCTCTTAGGGGGAAGATGAGATGCCCTGTCAATCGAAATACTTCATTATATGCATTACAGAAAATTTGCTGAGAGTGGTCAGTTAGAAAATAGGCTCCATTTCCTGAGCTCCCTGAAGGCTTTCAAATATGAGGAGACTTCCTTGCAACTTTTTACCTGGAAGAAAAGATAAGAAAACAGCTCTGGTGGCATATGAGGATAAACTGTTTCTCCAAAGCCATCCTTCTCCAGAGAAAATAATTTCCTGGGTATAGTCTCTAAAGGAAAACCCAAACAATTAGTATCACCTCTTTTCTCTCCCCACCTTTTCAAAGCTTTGTAGTGTTTCCATTTCTTTTTCTTTTTTTAAGTGTAATACACAGGCAGTCACCTCTGCAATATGCCCCAAGTATGATATTTAGGTAGGCAAGTCTGCTTAATTGTTACTTTGTTTCCCGATCACTTGCTGTTTGCCAGGTGCTGTGCTAAATATTCTATATGCAAATCCTCCTGTTTGCAACAACTCTATGCCTTAGAGATTATTAAGTACATCTTGCAAGGAAATGGAAGCTGGGAGTAGCTAACTCTTTTGCCAAGAATGCATGGCTAGTATGTCGGAAAGACAGGATTTGTGTCTGGGACTCTGAATTAAAAGCCCCGCTCTTCCCCCTGTGCCCGTCTGCAATGGCGTGGACTGAGAACACAGACCTCATCAGCCTGTCCTCTCTGGCACACCACTCACACTTTGAAAATTCTCTCCATAAACTTGAACAAGCTAGCGATTTCTACAGTGGGAAGTATTTGTACATTTGCCTGTTGTTTTAAGAACAAGTTTACGGTAGAAACTCGGGGGACCAGGTGCTTCAGACACCAACCATTTTTTCAGCAACCTGTCACTTACAGTTACAGCTGTTCCCCTTTCCGTGTGACAAGTCTGACGAATTCTTGTGCTAACAACAACGTTATTGCCCTCTGTGTAATGCGCTGGTAATTATCCTTGTAAACTCACATTCCAGACAACCTTTGTTCAGGACAGCCACTGATGTCTTACTCGATTTACGGGGCTCTCTTTTGTCTTGCTTTGCCTGTGTGCACACGTGCACACTTGCATCCTTACTGCGTGGCTCATGGGACTGGATGACCCCAGAACTGGGATCTTGGGTAACAGGAAGCACTGACCACACTCTGCATTTATGCTCCGTGGTCAATGCCTCTCCCTCCCCAGTCCCCCCGAATCAGACTAGCATTCTTCAAGGGGAGTAGAAGGAAATAAAGCCAAAGAGCTTTGAAGTACTGATAACAGTGTGATTTTCTCCTTTTTGCTTTGAGTTTTATATGCATCACTAATAGTATTTCTTGGTTATTCCGTTGCCACATATTAACCATAATATAGATTATCCAGAAGCCTTTCGTTGCTTCTCTGCTTTGTTCTCTGTCACTGAACATCTTATGGTAACTTAGCTAATTCCCCAGAGGCTGCCAGGAAGCCGGAAAACTAAGTATTTTCTTTTTTGTTGTTGTTGTTATTTATTTATTTATTTTCCTTTTAATACTTTATTCTATTTTACAGTACTGTATTGGTTTTGCCATACATTGACATGAATCATCCACAGGTGTACACGATCTCCCCATGCCAAAGCTCCCTCCCCACCCCACCTCCCCAGATTATCCCGTACACCAGCCCCAAGCATCCTGTATCCTGCATTGAACATAGACTGGCGCTTCATTTCTTATATGATACTATACATGTTTCTGTGTCATTCTCCCAAATCATCCCACCCTCTCCCTCTCCCCCAGATGTCAAAAGTCCGTTCTATACTTTTGTGTCTCCTATATTGCCTCCCTTACAGGGTCATCATTACTATCTTCCTAAATTCCATATATATGTGTCAGTATACTGTATTGGTGTTTTCACACCAGTCAGAATGGCTGTGATCCAAAAATCTACAAGCAATAAGTGCTGGAGAGGATGTGGAGAAAAGGGAACCCTCTTACACTGTTGGTGGGAATGCAAACTAGTACAGCCACTATGGAGGGCAGTGTGGAGATTCCTTAAAAAATTGCAAATAGAACTGCCCTATGACCCAGCAATCCCACTGCTGGGCATACACACCGAGGAAACCCGAATTGAAAGAGACACATGTACCCCAATGTTCATTGCAGCGTTATTTATAATTGCCAGAACATGGAAACAACCCAGATGTCCATCAACAGATGATTGGATAAGAAAGCTGTGGTACATATACACAATGGAGTATTACTCAGCCCTTAAAAAGAATAAGTTTGACTCAGTTCTAATGAGATGGATGAAACTGGAGCCGATTATACAGAGTGAAGTAAGCCAGAAAGAAAAACACCAATACAGAAAACTAAGTATTTTCAAGTTTGCTCACGTTTCTCAATTCTGATTTTTAAAAAGTGCAATCGGCAGAGGAGAAGACTTGGCTAAAGGAGCATTTGTGATCATCTCGATGTTGGTGATCTACAGTGTGTCCACCTCCTGGATTCTATGTCTAACTTGTGGGTGTTGACAAGTCAGCCCTGCCCTGATCCCTTTGCCATCCTTGACCAGGTCTTCAGTGGTCTCCTGCAAGGCTCACCCTGTGGGGTGATGGGTGGACCCCCTCTTTACATGTGCAGTTTGCCTGTGTGTTGATGCTGAGAGAAGCACAAGGCCCCTCTGGCCCTCAGGGTGACCTTTGGGAGAGGTGACCTCATTTAGCAGCCATGTACCCAGTGCCTCCCTCAATAGACCTCTGAAGATGGAGGTGTCTCTGTGGGTGGCACACCCAGGAGTCCGAGGTCTGGGGGGTGGACACTGGGGACTGTGGGCCTGTCGCCCACCAACCAGTGAGTAGGGCCTGGAGATGGAGACTTCACTGTGGGCTGAGCC
Organism: Raphicerus campestris; assembly: GCA_006410735.1. Classification (NCBI taxonomy): domain Eukaryota; kingdom Metazoa; phylum Chordata; class Mammalia; order Artiodactyla; family Bovidae; genus Raphicerus; species Raphicerus campestris. The sequence continues at coordinate 42,944 of SJYW01013321.1, forward strand.
CTTCTGGGGCTTCTGAGGGACCCCTCAAAGGTGGGATTGTCTGGGATGAGGAGAGAGTCCCTTTATCTTAGGGTCTCAGTCTCAGGGGCATGACTGTGTCTGGGGGGATCTCTTCCAGGAAGAATTTGATGGTGAAGCAGCAGTTCTCATTTTCTTACTATGGGCTTTGCACTTTTCTGATTCTCTCCTCATAATGTCATTGCTGTCATCCTGTCATTGTAATTAAGCCACATTCATTTCCTGTCTCTCTGATGATGGCAGGGGGCCTAGACATCATACTCCTCCTCCAGACGGCCTCCACCCCCCAAGCCCAGCCCTTGCTGTTCTGTCTCTGCATATTTCCTCCCCTGTCCTCCTCTGCCTGTTTCCTCCCCTGTCCTCCTCTGCCTGTTTCCTCCCGTGTCCTCCTCCGCCTCAGCTCCTTAAACCCAGAGAAGAATGTGAGTGCTGAGGGGACTCTTGGGAGCATCTGTTGAGTCCACAGCAGTGCCTCCTAGTTCTGCTGGGCTGGATCTCATCCTGCTCAGGGCTTTAGTCAACCTCTGCCCACTCCCTCCCCCAGGTGGGGGCTGAGAGCTCCAAGAGAGTTATTGGACTCAACCATAGCGTTTCCTTACATCACCTTCTCTCTTGGCAGGAAGGGACACTAGTAACCTGCTGCTGCTGCTAAGTCGTTTCAGTCGTGTCCGACTCTTAGCGACCCCATGGACTGCAGCCTTCCAGGCTCCTCCATCCATGGGATTTTCCAGGCAAGAGTACTAAAGTGGGTTGCCAGTGCCTTCCCCGAGTAACCTGCACCCTGCACAATTTGACCCAACTCCCACCACCCTTGCAGTATGCTTTGTGGCCCCCTTTCAGCTTAGATTGTTATTTGCAAGCAAATGGGGACTTTACCCTGGCTCCTTCAGGACTTTATTTAAGCATTCTTCTTTCTTTTCATTCACCTTTGTGGAATATGCCTTTTTGCACTCTATGCCATTATACTGGTTTTTCAAAAAGGATTGGGCCCATCTCCCTGGAGGCTGTAAGATGCTCTTAAGAGACTTCAAACACATACCAGACTCTTAATAAAATATTTATGGTCTTGTTGAATCTAAACTGTTGAGAAAGTTCTGGAGTTTACTGGCAAAACTTCTTTATTAGTTAGGATATAGGTTTCGTTGCTGGACAGAGATGGGACATATGTTTCCTAAATGTGTAAGGCTGGACTGAATGCTCTGCAGTCATCAAAGCCCAGGTTTCTCTGCTGTCTTAAATACATGACTTCCATACTGGGATCCCATATGGCCATCCCAGCTTTGGCCATATGTTCTTTCTCCAGAAAATAGGGTGGGGTGTGGGATGGGGGTGGAACTGAACTCTCTTCCTGAGCTCCCTGAAGTGTCTTCCTTTTGAGGACAAGACTAGGAAGTTGTGCATGTTACCTTTGTTCATATCACTTTTGCTGGCACTTGGTAACCTGGCCACATGCCTTGCTGCAAAGGAGGCTGGGAAATGTAGTCGTCTTCTGGGTGGGCATGCACCCAGGTAGGAATGCAGTGGTATGGATAAGGAGCACAGATGGTGAGGGGTGGCCAGCAGTGTGTGCCTACCTCAGCCATTCCCCCTCTTCCCTTCTCCCCTCAACTGATGCCAGCAAACATTAGCCCTCTGTGGCAGGTAGGTATCATTGGAACTTTGTTCCTGAACTGCTAGTGAAGAGGTTTGGGTTCAAGTCCTCAATAGTTTGTACCTCTCTGCTTTAGTCTGTACCTTTCATTTCCTGTGGGTTAGAGGTAAGAAGCTCTCCTGACCATCTCATGGTTGAAGTGAGAACTAACTGAGATAATGACATAGCGTAGCTCTTTGAAAAGCTGAAAATCTACATTCAGACATCATGGTTTTCTTGTTAATAACATCGATTGTTTCTTGCTCATCCCAGTTATTTTCCTTCTTGTTCTTAGAAAAAAAAGAAAATAATACTTGCTGCTCCCGCCTCAGGAACATGGGGCTGCTGTTTAGTTCAATTTTAGGTTTATGCTCATTTTGGGAAATGGGGCAGTGTCCAGAGTGCTATGGCAGAAATAACTGTTCATTTCACTTTTATTCTTAGAGATATTTTTTTTTCTTAGCTAGAAAATCAGTGGTTTTTTCCTTCTCTAGAGCCTGATTATTTAAAAGCTCCGTCTACCATTCTGCATTTCAGGTGGACATCTCCATCTTTAACACAACCGTGCGCTTTCTGTCCTCTGCACCCCCGCCTGCTGTTCTCCAGGAGACCATCTCTGCTCCTTACCTCCCGGTTCTCAGCCCTTCATTGTCGTCATACTTTTAAAGCTGATGGACCCGGCTTTGGGTTTACTTGCTTGCACTTAGAATCACACTGCTCTATAACACTCTTACGACTTCAGAGTTACCTTTGTCGTCTTCAGTATATTTTTGTCCAGCTCCCATGACACTCTAGGCTCCCAGAGGGCAGGACCTCTGGGTCTCTCTGCCCTTTCACTTCTCTGTGTCTGGGCACATGCTGTTGAAATGTGAGAAAAAACACAAGCTTTGGAACCAACCAGTTCTTTTTAAAATTAAAGTATAGTTGACTTACAGTGTGCCAGTCTCTGTCATATAGCAAAGTGACACTGCTGCTGGTGCTGGTGCTGGTGCTGCTGCTGCTGCTGCTGCTGCGTCGTTTCAGTCGTGTCCCACTCTGTGCGACCCCAGAGACGGCAGCCCACCAGGCTCCCCTGTCCCTGAGATTCTCCAGGCAAGAACACTGGAGTGGGTTGCCATTTCTTTCCTTCTCCAATGCATGAAAGTGAAAAGTGAAAGTGAAGTCGCTCAGTCGTGTCCGACCCTCAGCGACCTCATGGACTACAGCCTACCAGGCTTCTCTGTCCATGGGATTTGCCAGGCAAGAGTACTGGAGTGGGGGGCCATTGCCTTCTCCAGCAAAGTGACACAGTTATACACATATACACATGTGCCTGCCAAGTCATTTCAGTGGTGTTCGACTCTGCAACCCTACAGATTATAGCCCGCCAGGCTCCTCTGTCCATGGGCTTCTCCAGGCAAGAATACAGAGTGGGTTGCCATCCCCTCCTCCAGGGGATTTTCCCGACCCAGGGATTGAACCTGCATCTCTTTCATCTCCTGATTGGCAAGTGAGTTCTTTACCATTAGCGGCCCCTGGAAAGCCTAATCTCTGCTGTACAGCAAAGTGACTCAGATAAACACATACTTAAAAAACATTCTTTTCCACTATAGTTTATCACAGGATATTCAGTATGGTTCCCATTAGTTCTTGTTTATCCATCCTACATTATACTCGTTTCCACCCATCCCTCTCCCTACCTCCCTGCCCCTTGGCAACCACAGGCCTATTCTCTACGTCTGAGTCTGTTTCTGTTTCCTAGGTAGGTTCATTTGTGCTGTATTTTAAATTCCACACATACGTAATATCATATGATATTTGTCTTTTGGACTTCTCTTAGTATGATACCTAGTTGCATACTCTTGATGAATAATGTCTAGTTGCATAGAACTCTTGATTAATGGCAGTTTCCTCCATTGAAAATGGACATGCTGGCCTCTCCTTGATCATATTTTCAGGATGGAAAAGCATAAAATGATGCCGTGCACCTGCACAGTGCTTCACACCGGGGTGTTCTAACAGTGGCCGTTTCTCTCCCTGGCCCTCCGTTTCCACTCTTGCAGCACAATTCTAGCACTCATCCAACAATGATGCTGCTCAGTCCTTTGTTAGTCCTTTGAGTGTGCTCTGCTTTATACAGATTTGAACTTCTATAAAATATCAGGTGCATTGCTGTATTTAAAGTACAGGCCATTAAAATATGTGTATCTGGATTTGAGTTTCCTAGATATAAAGCTTCTCTTAAAAAAAAAAAAAATGGCCTGACTGCAGAGCAAGTTAGGGGAAGCTCTTAAAGAAGCTCTTCTTCATCATTTGTGTGATCAGGAAGCATCACCTCCCAGAGCTGACTGGCAGGATTTTCACTGGACAGGAAGTGGTACCACGTGGAGTGTTAGTGTTCTCCTTGGAGGAGAGAAGGGGCTGGAAACACTCATGCTCTGAACACCAGGACTTGCCAGTCTCATGCTTGAACTTGACTCAGCAGCCTCATACGTTGGCTCTCTTATTCCTGTTTTGCAGATAAGAAAACTAAGGTTCAGAAACACAAAGTATTAAGTTATCTGAGGTTGCAGTTTAAGAGGTTGCTTAACTGGGTTTTGAACTGAGTTTTATCCAACATCAAAGTTTCATTTTGTTGCTTCCGTTGCTGATTTATTTTAGGATGTCAGTGAGGGGAAATGTTCTCTTCAGGGTGTATGTTGTTGAGGGCGGGAAAAAAGTTGTCAAGAGAAAGGGGCTGTGGAAGAATTGCAGAGAGGAGAGGGGGTGCTTTTTCTGATGCTTGCTTGCTAAGTTGCTTCAGTCATATCTGACTCTTTGTGATCCTATGCACTGTAGCCCGACAGGCTTCTATGTCCATGGGATTCTTCAGGCAAGAATACTGGAGTGGGTTGCCATGCTCTCCTCCAGGGATTCTTCCCGACTCAGGGATTGAACCCACGTCTCTTATATCTCCTGCATTGGCAGGTGGGTTCTTTACCCCTAGCTCCACCTGGGAAGTCCACTTTTCTGGAAGCCTTGTTTGTAATTCTAAATGATAATTATGATGAGAAAATATCTGATGTGTGTTCTGGGACAACATGACCCTTGTTCATCTCTGGATTACCGCACTGGGAGAAGCGTTTACAGCAGAGGTCTTCGATCCGAGGAAACTTTGCCAGTGGGAAGCCAAATGGATGAGGGGTATTGTCTCTGACCTTGTGGCTGCCCATGTTATTTGCAAAATCCTTTTCTCTTTTCAAATATTTCCATCCCAGTGGGAGCTATCCTGTGGAGATGCTGCTGTCGTCAAGCCTTTTGCTTCTGTTTTGTCTCTGTGACTGTCGTCCTCTTTGAGATTCTCAGTACCCCCATGGGACAGGTAGCATTCTCTCCATGTTTGCTTTTTTTTGGATAAGGAAATTGGAGTAACCTGCTGAAGGTCACACAGCTGGTTAGAAGCAAGGCTGGGCTCAGGCCCGCATCATCGCCCCCAGCTCAGCGCTTTCCCGCCCTTCTGATCACCGCGGTGGCGGCTGGCGCTGGTAGCCCCGGATGGCAAGTTACGCCAGTAGACCGTGGCAGCTGCTTCCTCCGTGGGATGTCCTCAGAGCTGGAGCAGGAGGTGAGGGTGGGTGAAGGCTGCTTTACCTCTATTCTGTTTTCAGCCTAGGAACCCAACTAATCAAGTTTCACACCTCTTCAGCTGCTTTTCACCCAGCCTCTGTTGTGGCTCTCAAATGCGAGGCTGACAACTACAGACAGCGCGAGTGAAATCACACAGGGGAGGAGATCTTGTTCCTTCTTTAAAATTAGTCAGGAGGAAAGCTCACCGGGGAGATGTTTTCTAAAAAATACTTGAACAAGTATGGCCCCTGAGAAGACAAACATTAGATTTCCCTGCCAATTCCCCAGACCCTCAATCAGTCAAGTCTTGAGTACCTTTGTTTAAGAGACATTTTGGGGTGTCTACCATGGATGGTGTGGGGCTTCTCTGATATCTCAGTTGGTAAAGAATCCGCCTGCAGTGCAGGAGACCCCGGTTTGATTCCTAGGTTGGGAAGATCCCCCGGAGAAGGGATAGGCTACCCATTCCAGCATTCTTGGGCTTCCTTTGTGGCTTAGCTGGTAAAGAATCTGCCTGCAATGTGGGAGACCTGGGTTCGGTCCTTGGGTGGGGAAGCTCCTCTGGAGAAGGGAAAGGGTACCCACTCCAGTATTCTGACCTGGAGAATTCCATGAACTGTATAGTCCATGGGGTCACAAAGAGTCAGACACGACTGAGCAATTTTCACTTTCACTGATGTGTACCGATGTACACCGATGGTGTACCAGATACCATGGGTGCTGAGGATGGAGCCTTGAATGAGATATGTAGCCCTGCCCTCTCATAGCTGATGGTCTGCTGGGGGGACCAGATCAGTAAATAAGAAATGGCTGTGAAGTGAGATGAGTCTGTACTAAGGACAGGTTGTTACAGGAGCATGTTCAAGGGCTCCTCAGCCAATAAGGGATCAAGTAGAGGGTCAGGGGGTACAGACTCTGTTTATTTGGGAAGAGCTCTGGGTCAGGCTCCTCCTCAGATTTTTCTCATTGCATCTTTTCCGCAGATGTCTCTCCAGTCAGACTTCCAGTTGCCTTAGGTTCGGGGCTGTGTGAGCCATTACCTGGTCCACGGAGGGCTCAGTCAATAGCGAATGAATGCAGTAAGGGGGTTAAAATAAGGCCTCATCCCTTCCTCAGTCTGCTTACAGTCTAGTTTGGGAAGCATTCATGTGAACAGGGGAAACCATGTGAAGCTGTTTGTGGAATAAGTAGTAGAGCCTGTCTCTGCTCTCAGGCTCCCGGGAGCTGCTGAGCATTTCCATAAAGTGGAGGGGAGAGTGACATTAAGGAGATTTTGCTTGGCCAGTGGATGATGGGTGGGATCTGTGTGGCATTCAGACAGAGCGATAAGAATTGTACTAATAATGACGTTAGCATACACTGTGTAGGGCACTTTATACATACTCTTCCTTAAGTCTCCCGACAATGCTCTGTCACAGGTATTATTACCCGAGTCTTCCAGGTGAGGGAACTGAAGCTCAGAGAGTCCAGTTAGATTTCTCTGGGTCAACCTTAATATGACTGGTAGAGTCAGAACTGAAGCCTAGATCTCTGACTCCAGGTTCATTGTCTGCTCACCAGTTTGCACTGCCACCCCAGGATCCTTGCCGTGAAGCAGAAAGCTTCAGGGAAAACCACACCATCCCTTCCTGCCAAGTAGGAGAGTGAAAAGAGAGGGCAAAAGGCAGGAAGGAAAGGTGTGCTGGTCCGAGAGGGGCTCAGTGGCCACACTGAGCCTCCTGGGTTGTCAACGTCTTAGATTCCTTCCTGCAAGAGGCTAGTTAGTGCTTCATGAGCACCTCTGACAGTCCATCGCATGCCAAGCTGTCCGGCTGAGTTGTTTGAACATCCATATCTCAGTCTTTTAGTATGTCATTTAGAAAGAGGCCACCTGCGTGCAGATTTTATTTTTTTACTTGGAAGATACCACCACTGATTTCTGGATTCTGTCACTCAGTTCGTTCGACTAAAGTTGCTACAGCCACAGTATTAATCAGCTTGTCCCCATCAGAAACTGTCCCCTAGTCCTGGATAGCCTGCTTCTGAAATGCTGCCAGAGAGGAGACTAGATAAGGAGGATGGCTTCTGAAAGCTAATCTTCACTGCCATCAGAATCTGTCAGATTGCACATGCGAATCATGAGAGGCCATGCACAGGACTAAAGGAGTTCAGCACAGGTATGAATCCTGATTCCGTGNCTATTCTGTTTTCAGCCTAGGAACCCAACTAATCAAGTTTCACACCTCTTCAGCTGCTTTTCACCCAGCCTCTGTTGTGGCTCTCAAATGCGAGGCTGACAACTACAGACAGCGCGAGTGAAATCACACAGGGGAGGAGATCTTGTTCCTTCTTTAAAATTAGTCAGGAGGAAAGCTCACCGGGGAGATGTTTTCTAAAAAATACTTGAACAAGTATGGCCCCTGAGAAGACAAACATTAGATTTCCCTGCCAATTCCCCAGACCCTCAATCAGTCAAGTCTTGAGTACCTTTGTTTAAGAGACATTTTGGGGTGTCTACCATGGATGGTGTGGGGCTTCTCTGATATCTCAGTTGGTAAAGAATCCGCCTGCAGTGCAGGAGACCCCGGTTTGATTCCTAGGTTGGGAAGATCCCCCGGAGAAGGGATAGGCTACCCATTCCAGCATTCTTGGGCTTCCTTTGTGGCTTAGCTGGTAAAGAATCTGCCTGCAATGTGGGAGACCTGGGTTCGGTCCTTGGGTGGGGAAGCTCCTCTGGAGAAGGGAAAGGGTACCCACTCCAGTATTCTGACCTGGAGAATTCCATGAACTGTATAGTCCATGGGGTCACAAAGAGNTTGTCTCCCTGTAGTTTGACTAGAACAGAACTGACTGGGACCATTGCTTTCCTTGTGTGAAACTACATTTATAGATGGAAAGAGCATCAGAACTAGAAGGGGTCTTAGAGGCTGTCCTCCAACAACACCATTTAGTAGCTGGAAAGGCTACTAAAGAGAGAGGAGGCTCTCAATTAGTGGCAGTGCAAGAAAGAGACTAAGGTCTCCCAAGCCCCCAATTCTCCATGGTCTGAGCACTTTCCATTGCTCTCCACCACATCCATATGCCTCTTTAGCCTGCTCTAATTCAGGTTTGTGTTTTTGCCTGCTACACATGCTGTTAACCAAGGGTCACTAGCACCAGCCAGGAGTCCTCAGTCATTCCAGAGCTTCTCCTGAGAACTCTGTTTCTGTCATCTTTTACTCTTCCAGTTGGCTTTTTGGATCCAGATCCGTGATCTGACACGTATACAGATGTGTCTCCCCGCTTTCCTCGGGTGCACCCATCTGGGGATATAGTCATGGGATAAAGTCACAGCAAAAGGAACAAAATGGAGAGTCCTTTTCCTCTCACTTTTCAGCAGATCATTAGAACCTAGCCTGTGGTGTGAGAGGTGTGAGTGATGCCCCGTGATCACTCAGGAGGGACTGCGGATGCCCGCTGCTTCCACCTGGTTAGGAGCACCCATTCTCCTTCCTTGGTTCCTGCTGTCACTGACCATGTGGTTCCCCAGTTGGGACGCCTGCCCTGCTGAGCTGTGGCTCTTCTTCTCTGCCAAAGCGCCGATGCTACTCGGTCCACAACACTGCCAGTGACAGGTGGAAGCTCTGGGCTTTGCTCCAGTGTGCGTGCAATGCCTGACTCCCACCTGGGCTACACCCTGGCACCAGGGCAGAGCAGGACTGCATCATGTTGCCAGCAAGAGAGCATTTTCATTTGGCTGGCTTGCTTTTTAAATTCATTTTTAAAATTCCAGTTTCTTTTCTTAAACCTTGATGCTCTTAGTTTAGGCTAGAATATACCCCGAAAGCTGTATCCTGCTTTCTCACAGAATCTCACCCTATCCTCAAGTTCCTAGACAAAACTTCTGCTTGGCAAGCATCCGTATATGGAGAAACTATAATTCTACCATTCTTTGCTTTTACAATTGGCTTTTGGGACCCTACTCCATGATTAGCAGTAGGGAAAACACTTCGACACTAGGGTGCAGCTTTTTGATACTTAAGGAGGGCCATTGTTCCCTGACTACTTGGCATCCTTGACCCTGGAAAGCACTGTGTTTCCCTGATCCATTCTCACCTGGACAGCTCCTCTGGCCTTACACGTAAATGTCAGCGTTTAATGTCAGTTTTGACCAAATTACACTCTTAGATTTATTTGGGGTTATTTGATTGTCAGATATGTGATTTGCAAATATTTCCTTCCACTCTGTGGGTTGCCTTTGTGCTTTCTTGACGGTATCCTTTGCACAGAGGTTTTCATTTGTATAAAATCCAGTGTTTCTGATTTTTTTCTTTTGCTGCTTGCACTTTTGCTGAATTTAAGGATGGTGATCTTTAATCTACCCATTGGTCGGTTATGTTTATTATAGTTATTACCTCCTTTGCCTCAAGTCATGCATGCATCTGATAACATGTCATCAATTTGAGGGTGTTCTGACCCATTGAATCATTCCTTCACGTTCTATCATGTAATAACAGTGCATGCTCTGGAAATAACTCCCTCCTTCCACCACTTCAGAAACTTACAGGGAAGCTTCCTGAATCTGCTGGAATCAGAGCGAATGTGCCAAAAGTGCTGAATTAAGAGCAAGACATGTAGCTCATAAAATCACAACTTTATTATGGATAGGGTACTTGGAAACACTGTCGTGTGAATTTCACCCACTGAATGCTTCTTATTCCCATGAGCAGAAGGAGACGTGGGAAACAGTTATGAAAATCTCTTATCTTTTCTGGGGTACTGCTGTGAGCTGGGGCCAGGATGGTCCCTGGGTGGAGTGATGGTCAGCACTGCTCTCCAGGGGGTGCTCCCGAGTATTACCCAAGCCTGGGGTGGGGGGNTGGTAAAGAATCTGCCTGCAATGTGGGAGACCTGGGTTCGGTCCTTGGGTGGGGAAGCTCCTCTGGAGAAGGGAAAGGGTACCCACTCCAGTATTCTGACCTGGAGAATTCCATGAACTGTATAGTCCATGGGGTCACAAAGAGTCAGACACGACTGAGCAATTTTCACTTTCACTGATGTGTACCGATGTACACCGATGGTGTACCAGATACCATGGGTGCTGAGGATGGAGCCTTGAATGAGATATGTAGCCCTGCCCTCTCATAGCTGATGGTCTGCTGGGGGGACCAGATCAGTAAATAAGAAATGGCTGTGAAGTGAGATGAGTCTGTACTAAGGACAGGTTGTTACAGGAGCATGTTCAAGGGCTCCTCAGCCAGTGAGGGATCAAGTAGAGGGTCAGGGGGTACAGACTCTGTTTATTTGGGAAGAGCTCTGGGTCAGGCTCCTCCTCAGATTTTTCTCATTGCATCTTTTCCGCAGATGTCTCTCCAGTCAGACTTCCAGTTGCCTTAGGTTCGGGGCTGTGTGAGCCATTACCTGGTCCACGGAGGGCTCAGTCAATAGTGAATGAATGCAGTAAGGGGGTTAAAATAAGGCCTCATCCCTTCCTCAGTCTGCTTACAGTCTAGTTTGGGAAGCACTCATGTGAACAGGGGAAACCATGTGAAGCTGTTTGTGGAATAAGTAGTAGAGCCTGTCTCTGCTCTCAGGCTCCCGGGAGCTGCTGAGCATTTCCATAAAGTGGAGGGGAGAGTGACATTAAGGAGATTTTGCTTGGCCAGTGGATGATGGGTGGGATCTGTGTGGCATTCAGACAGAGCGATAAGAATTGTACTAATAATGACGTTAGCATACACTGTGTAGGGCACTTTATACATACTCTTCCTTAAGTCTCCCGACAATGCTCTGTCACAGGTATTATTACCCGAGTCTTCCAGGTGAGGGAACTGAAGCTCAGAGAGTCCAGTTAGATTTCTCTGGGTCAACCTTAATATGACTGGTAGAGTCAGAACTGAAGCCTAGATCTCTGACTCCAGGTTCATTGTCTGCTCACCAGTTTGCACTGCCACCCCAGGATCCTTGCCGTGAAGCAGAAAGCTTCAGGGAAAACCACACCATCCCTTCCTGCCAAGTAGGAGAGTGAAAAGAGAGGGCAAAAGGCAGGAAGGAAAGGTGTGCTGGTCTGAGAGGGGCTCAGTGGCCACACTGAGCCTCCTGGGTTGTCAACGTCTTAGATTCCTTCCTGCAAGAGGCTAGTTAGTGCTTCGTGAGCACCTCTGACAGTCCGTCGCATGCCAAGCTGTCCGGCTGAGCTGCTGAGTTGTTTGAACATCCATATCTCAGTCTTTTAGTATGTCATTTAGAAAGAGGCCACCTGCGTGCAGATTTTATTTTTTTACTTGGAAGATACCACCACTGATTTCTGGATTCTGTCACTCAGTTCGTTCGACTAAAGTTGCTACAGCCACAGTATTAATCAGCTTGTCCCCATCAGAAACTGTCCCCTAGTCCTGGATAGCCTGCTTCTGAAATGCTGCCAGAGAGGAGACTAGATAAGGAGGATGGCTTCTGAAAGCTAATCTTCACTGCCATCAGAATCTGTCAGATTGCACATGCGAATCATGAGAGGCCATGCACAGGACTAAAGGAGTTCAGCACAGGTATGAATCCTGATTCCGTGACTGAATGAATACTCCAGTGAACAGGTTGCTTGATTCCTGGGGCTGTTTTTTCATTTGAAAATAGAGGTGATGCCCCTTCAGTGATACAAATGAAAGTGAAGGGTCTTCGCTTTCAGCGTGTTTCTGCCTGGTGCCCAGTCTGGAGCCCCAGACGGTGAGTTGGTTGATGGTGATGCCATTCTCCCAGCACCCTTGGTCTGCATGTTTTGCTCAGCAGTTGAGTCGGAGACATTGATGGGCGTTGGTGGGGATGTAGAGAAGGAGGAGGAGGTTTTGTGTGCAAAGGTGGTCTTGGAATAGGGTAGCACAATGCTTTGCACATGGAAGAGCTTGACAGGTGTTTGTTGGTGGAACTAGACATCAAAACAAAAATCTTCTAGTGAAGATGCTGCAAAGCAAGGAGCTGTCAGGGCCGACTCCATAAATCCTCACCTGATAGTGACTTTGCAAACTTAAAAAACATTTCCATTTTCACTTTTCCCCATTGTGGTCCTCTGCGTGTGTGAGAGAGAATAATTTTAGTTCTTGTCAGCTAGAGGTCTGGCTCTGAATCATAGCTACGTGGTGATAAAAACCCACTGTTGCCTCAAGAAAGCTTGGCAAGGAGAGAGGTTTTGGTAGGAACAGCAAAATGAGAGAGCAGGAGGCCGAGAAAATCAGATCTGTGAAAGGCTGCTGGTGAGTTCTGCCAAAGCACTGCCCTCCTTGCAGCACCAGCCCTCGGGAGCAGGGGACGCTTTGTTCCTCCTTGGGGATGGGAAGAGGGGCTGGGCTGAGCTGGAATGGGGGTGGAGAGCTAGAGCAGGGGAGAGGTCCCTCTTCCTGATCATAACCACAGAGCTGAGGACCAGGCCCTCTTCTCAGAGCTCCTAGGGTTAGGGATAAGGGAAGCGAAGTGCACGCATTGGAGAAAGGAATGACAAACGCTTTAAAGGGTTGCCTGCAAAGTGAGGTACAAATACACAGCCTAACAGAGGACAGCAGGCTGACCACAGCTCTACAGAGAAGCACGAAGCGAGAGGGGCTCCAGGGCCACGGGACTACCTGTCAGGCCCAGCCTCCCCACGAAGCAAGCAGGAAGGCGAAGAGGAGGCGCAGGCTGCAGGCTGTTCCCTGCTTGTTTGTTTTCTTTTGATTCCATCCCTTCTGGGAGACTCAGGTGTTTGATTACACTGAGCAGTTCTCACAGGCAGACACTGGAGACCTTGGTTGGAATCCAGTGCCTTCACAAGTAGATGGAGGCAGAGTTCTGAGCAAAGGCCTTTCTGAGCACACAGTGGAATGTGTGATCCGGGCCTTCTATCTTAGCTTCCCTCCCTCCCTGCCACAAATATTCATGAACCCCCCTGTTGCCTGCCAAGCCTTTAGAAATGGTAAGGACACGTGGATAACCAGTCATCCCTTTCCTGTGATGATTAACCGAATCTCCAGTTCCCTTGTGGGTACTTACAGAATTCTGGAATTGATCAGGACTCAGATGTCATCAAGGTCACCTGCAGGTAGATCCGAGAATCTCTTGCCTAAAGTTTGAATGTCCCCAGGATGGAGCCTTTCCACTTCCAAATAAGCTCAAGGATGAGAATTTCCCTTTACGTAAAGCTAAAATTCCCTCCCTGGGGATTTCACCCCCGTATTATTGACTGGACTCATGGGACTTTGCCAGCGAAATGTAACTTTTCTTCCATACAACAGTGCTTCATATATTTGAGAAATACTATGTCTGCCTTGAGGCGTCACCTCTTTTAGGTGGATAAAACCAACTTCTTCTATGTGGTTCTGAGAACTTTCTCTAGATGATAATGATGTTTTTGTGTGTCTCTCTTATGAGGGGCCCAGGACTAAACTCAATTGTCTCCCTGTAGTTTGACTAGAACAGAACTGACTGGGACCATTGCTTTCCTTGTGTGAAACTACATTTATAGATGGAAAGAGCATCAGAACTAGAAGGGGTCTTAGAGGCTGTCCTCCAACAACACCATTTAGTAGCTGGAAAGGCTACTAAAGAGAGAGGAGGCTCTCAATTAGTGGCAGTGCAAGAAAGAGACTAAGGTCTCCCAAGCCCCCAATTCTCCATGGTCTGAGCACTTTCCATTGCTCTCCACCACATCCATATGCCTCTTTAGCCTGCTCTAATTCAGGTTTGTGTTTTTGCCTGCTACACATGCTGTTAACCAAGGGTCACTAGCACCAGCCAGGAGTCCTCAGTCATTCCAGAGCTTCTCCTGAGAACTCTGTTTCTGTCATCTTTTACTCTTCCAGTTGGCTTTTTGGATCCAGATCCGTGATCTGACACGTATACAGATGTGTCTCCCCGCTTTCCTCGGGTGCACCCATCTGGGGATATAGTCATGGGATAAAGTCACAGCAAAAGGAACAAAATGGAGAGTCCTTTTCCTCTCACTTTTCAGCAGATCATTAGAACCTAGCCTGTGGTGTGAGAGGTGTGAGTGATGCCCCGTGATCACTCAGGAGGGACTGCGGATGCCCGCTGCTTCCACCTGGTTAGGAGCACCCATTCTCCTTCCTTGGTTCCTGCTGTCACTGACCATGTGGTTCCCCAGTTGGGACGCCTGCCCTGCTGAGCTGTGGCTCTTCTTCTCTGCCAAAGCGCCGATGCTACTCGGTCCACAACACTGCCAGTGACAGGTGGAAGCTCTGGGCTTTGCTCCAGTGTGCGTGCAATGCCTGACTCCCACCTGGGCTACACCCTGGCACCAGGGCAGAGCAGGACTGCATCATGTTGCCAGCAAGAGAGCATTTTCATTTGGCTGGCTTGCTTTTTAAATTCATTTTTAAAATTCCAGTTTCTTTTCTTAAACCTTGATGCTCTTAGTTTAGGCTAGAATATACCCCGAAAGCTGTATCCTGCTTTCTCACAGAATCTCACCCTATCCTCAAGTTCCTAGACAAAACTTCTGCTTGGCAAGCATCCGTATATGGAGAAACTATAATTCTACCATTCTTTGCTTTTACAATTGGCTTTTGGGACCCTACTCCATGATTAGCAGTAGGGAAAACACTTCGACACTAGGGTGCAGCTTTTTGATACTTAAGGAGGGCCATTGTTCCCTGACTACTTGGCATCCTTGACCCTGGAAAGCACTGTGTTTCCCTGATCCATTCTCACCTGGACAGCTCCTCTGGCCTTACACGTAAATGTCAGCGTTTAATGTCAGTTTTGACCAAATTACACTCTTAGATTTATTTGGGGTTATTTGATTGTCAGATATGTGATTTGCAAATATTTCCTTCCACTCTGTGGGTTGCCTTTGTGCTTTCTTGACGGTATCCTTTGCACAGAGGTTTTCATTTTTATAAAATCCAGTGTTTCTGATTTTTTTCTTTTGCTGCTTGCACTTTTGCTGAATTTAAGGATGGTGATCTTTAATCTACCCATTGGTCGGTTATGTTTATTATAGTTATTACCTCCTTTGCCTCAAGTCATGCATGCATCTGATAACATGTCATCAATTTGAGGGTGTTCTGACCCATTGAATCATTCCTTCACGTTCTATCATGTAATAACAGTGCATGCTCTGGAAATAACTCCCTCCTTCCACCACTTCAGAAACTTACAGGGAAGCTTCCTGAATCTGCTGGAATCAGAGCGAATGTGCCAAAAGTGCTGAATTAAGAGCAAGACATGTAGCTCATAAAATCACAACTTTATTATGGATAGGGTACTTGGAAACACTGTCGTGTGAATTTCACCCACTGAATGCTTCTTATTCCCATGAGCAGAAGGAGACGTGGGAAACAGTTATGAAAATCTCTTATCTTTTCTGGGGTACTGCTGTGAGCTGGGGCCAGGATGGTCCCTGGGTGGAGTGATGGTCAGCACTGCTCTCTAGGGGGTGCTCCCGAGTATTACCCAAGCCTGGGGTTGGGGGGTCCGTGGTGTTGAGACCTGGCAGCATCTTGTCATCCGCCCCCCTGACACCACATCTACAACGATGCTCTGGCAGCCCAGAACTGCTGCTCAGCCGTGTTCAGCACAGACCTGATGCTCACAGTCAGCTCGGCCCTGGAGACCCTGGCTGCTTCTAATCTCCAGGCTTAGAAGCTGAGCATGAAGCTTGGGGCAGGGAAGGGACTCCCATGAGGTCACAGGCTGACCTTTCCACAGCCAGCCCGGCTGAAAATAGCACCCGGGAGGGACTTTAGTCTCCAGGAGATCAGACCTGACTGCATCTCTAGCCCACGTTGCCCCTTCGGCTGGCTGCTTCCTCGAGACCCCGAAACCAGCTGAGACAGAGAAACAGAGGAGTGTGCTGGTCAGGCCTGATGGTCAGGAAGTGCGTACATACTCTGGAATTAATGGGAGAGATTCCGGGAGAATGAAAACAAAGTCTAGTTCCCCATACTTTTTTCCCCTATTTTTTTTTATTGGAATATAATTGCCTTACAATGTTAGTTTCTGCTGTGCAAGGCAGTGAATCAGCTCTATGTATACCTGTGTCCCCTCCCTTTTGGGCCTCCCCCCCACCCCCACCCTGCTCCTTAGGTGGTCACAGGGCACCGAGCTGAGCTCCCTGTGTTAGCAGCAGCTTCCCACCAGTGATCTGTTCTCCACACGGTAGTGTAAATATGTCCGTCCCAATCTCCCACCCTGGTGTGCTGCGTCGTGGCTAACAGTGTGTTGTACGCATTATGCCACTAATGCTTGTACTAACAGAGCTTAAATGAGGCTCAGAATGGCTGACTTTCTCACATGACATAGCTGCTGAGCTTACATCCAAGTCTTACGAGGCGTCCACTCAGCACCCCACAGCTGCCCCTTTGGGAACCCCACTGAGAACAAGGAGCAGCTGGGCCAGTTCCCCCTTTTTTATCTCAGCTCTTTCTTCACTGAGATGAAAGACGTGAGTCTCACAAAGAGCTTTCTTGCTCAAGCTCTCATTGTTAGCAGTCGTCTGAGTTCACTGACCTCAGAGCCGCGTGTCGGGAACGGAAGGCCGATTAACCCTAGAGGAGGAGCAGCTCTCTGCTTTGGGGAGGTGTCTTCGCTGGCCACTTGCGCCGTGGCTAATCTAAGGGAGGAGAATTGACCATAGTGCCCTGGTGCTCTGTGTCTGGAAGCTCAGAAGTACCAGTAGGTCTTGTTTTTCTATGTTTGGATCAGTCAGAATAATGACATCGTTGACGATGCTATTAAGAGCTAAGCTTTATTGAACACTTACTAAACACTAGGGACTCCTAATGGCTCATTTAAACCTTACAGCACTCTGAGATGGAACTATCATCATCATTCCCATTTTACAGAAATGAAGATGGAGGCATAAAACAGTGGTAAGTTGTTTCCTTCAAATCAACTAGCAGGTGATGGAGTTCACAGACTGCAACTACAGGTCCTCAGACCCACCCTGTGCCAGAACCCGGGCTATAGGCAGTTTTCAGAGTTTGGCTCTTTCTTCCCTCTGAACTGACTCTTTGCTCCCGTTTTTGCCTCTTCAAGGGGCTGAAGATGTGGGGAGCTGTGAGGGAGGGCAGAGTGATGGAGACCATCGGGTGAAAACAGGCAAGAGAGATGTGCTTTCCACATTCCCTTAGCTGCCCATTCTCCCTGTGACTTTGTGAACTTCCGAGCGCCCATTAACTTCTGAGCTCCTTGGCAGGGTGGTTGTGAGCCTTAGATGCTATGTCTGTGAAACCCTGAGAGGGGGGCCAGACACAGAGTAATGAAGGAANGGGGGGTCCGTGGTGTTGAGACCTGGCAGCATCTTGTCATCCGCCCCCCTGACACCACATCTACAACGATGCTCTGGCAGCCCAGAACTGCTGCTCAGCCGTGTTCAGCACAGACCTGATGCTCACAGTCAGCTCGGCCCTGGAGACCCTGGCTGCTTCTAATCTCCAGGCTTAGAAGCTGAGCATGAAGCTTGGGGCAGGGAAGGGACTCCCATGAGGTCACAGGCTGACCTTTCCACAGCCAGCCCGGCTGAAAATAGCACCCGGGAGGGACTTTAGTCTCCAGGAGATCAGACCTGACTGCATCTCTAGCCCACGTTGCCCCTTCGGCTGGCTGCTTCCTCGAGACCCCGAAACCAGCTGAGACAGAGAAACAGAGGAGTGTGCTGGTCAGGCCTGATGGTCAGGAAGTGCATACATACCCTGGAATTAATGGGAGAGATTCCGGGAGAATGAAAACAAAGTCTAGTTCCCCATACTTTTTTCCCCTATTTTTTTTTTATTGGAATATAATTGCCTTACAATGTTAGTTTCTGCTGTGCAAGGCAGTGAATCAGCTCTATGTATACCTGTGTCCCCTCCCTTTTGGGCCTCCCCCCCACCCCCACCCTGCTCCTTAGGTGGTCACAGGGCACCGAGCTGAGCTCCCTGTGTTAGCAGCAGCTTCCCACCAGTGATCTGTTCTCCACACGGTAGTGTAAATATGTCCGTCCCAATCTCCCACCCTGGTGTGCTGCGTCGTGGCTAACAGTGTGTTGTACGCATTATGCCACTAATGCTTGTACTAACAGAGCTTAAATGAGGCTCAGAATGGCTGACTTTCTCACATGACATAGCTGCTGAGCTTACATCCAAGTCTTACGAGGCGTCCACTCAGCACCCCACAGCTGCCCCTTTGGGAACCCCACTGAGAACAAGGAGCAGCTGGGCCAGTTCCCCCTTTTTTATCTCAGCTCTTTCTTCACTGAGATGAAAGACGTGAGTCTCACAAAGAGCTTTCTTGCTCAAGCTCTCATTGTTAGCAGTCGTCTGAGTTCACTGACCTCAGAGCCGCGTGTCGGGAACGGAAGGCCGATTAACCCTAGAGGAGGAGCAGCTCTCTGCTTTGGGGAGGTGTCTTCGCTGGCCACTTGCGCCGTGGCTAATCTAAGGGAGGAGAATTGACCATAGTGCCCTGGTGCTCTGTGTCTGGAAGCTCAGAAGTACCAGTAGGTCTTGTTTTTCTATGTTTGGATCAGTCAGAATAATGACATCGTTGACGATGCTATTAAGAGCTAAGCTTTATTGAACACTTACTAAACACTAGGGACTCCTAATGGCTCATTTAAACCTTACAGCACTCTGAGATGGAACTATCATCATCATTCCCATTTTACAGAAATGAAGATGGAGGCATAAAACAGTGGTAAGTTGTTTCCTTCAAATCAACTAGCAGGTGATGGAGTTCACAGACTGCAACTACAGGTCCTCAGACCCACCCTGTGCCAGAACCCGGGCTATAGGCAGTTTTCAGAGTTTGGCTCTTTCTTCCCTCTGAACTGACTCTTTGCTCCCGTTTTTGCCTCTTCAAGGGGCTGAAGATGTGGGGAGCTGTGAGGGAGGGCAGAGTGATGGAGACCATCGGGTGAAAACAGGCAAGAGAGATGTGCTTTCCACATTCCCTTAGCTGCCCATTCTCCCTGTGACTTTGTGAACTTCCGAGCGCCCATTAACTTCTGAGCTCCTTGGCAGGGTGGTTGTGAGCCTTAGATGCTATGTCTGTGAAACCCTGAGAGGGGGGCCAGACACAGAGTAATGAAGGAAATAAATACGGCTGGAGTTACTGATCACTGAGCAAAAAGTTGTCTGACCTCATGCTCCCTTTCAAAAAGAAATACAGCACCCAGGAGGTATGAGCAGGTGGCCTGGCCCCAGGCAGCCCGACTCCACAGCCTTCTCCTCTTGTTGTGAAATGGCAGGCATCATTCACTTATTCATACCATTGGCCTTTGAGATATATAACAGTGCCCCCAAAGAGAGTTTCTCCATACCTTCCTCTGAGTCTATCACCCCTCCCTCCCTGGCTACACGTTCAGTAGAGATGGAGGCCGTGAATGGTGGGGATGGAGAGACAGGAGGCCTGGGGAGAGGGTCGTGGGGCCAGCAGGGGCAGAGCCTGAGAAGGATGCTCTCCTTCTGCCCCACCTGGAGGCTTCTGTGAGGTCACCACCTTGCAGGGCTTACTCAGCTGCACTTCTCCCCTTCTAAATCAGGCTTCTTGTAGAGCAGTTATCTCATTATTTAAATAACCTCCAGTCGAATGTTCTCACATTCATAACTTAATGACCTTAATTATGCATATTAGTGAGAAAAGTACTTGGCATTGCTTTGCCATTGCCTGCTAACATTCCCAGGTTCCTTAGAGGCTGTGAGTTGGGTTTATGGGTGCGTATTTCCAGGTATGGAAGAGATCAGAGAACAGGAGATGTGCTGGGGTGCTACGGGCTTCTCCAAGCTGACCGCAGCTCGCTGTCCTCAGGCTGGGCGTCTTGGCTCAGCTGTCCCCCTCTTAGGGGTAGAGATGAGAAGAGAGCAGTGTTTGTGGTGGGGCCACTTCTCTGTCTGCCCCCAAGGAGCTCTGCTTATCTATGCCTCTCTGATTCATTCACCACCTGGAGACAGGAAAAATCACCCCCTCTCCTTTCCTGAGAGAGGCAGATGCTTGGGGTGAGATCTGCTGTGTCACTTTGATCCAGAACTTCCCAGTAAGGTCTTCAGCGGGAAAAGCCTCAAGGGTTGACTCGTATATGTTCCTCTAAATAGGAGGTAAACAGGGGCTTAATCTCTTGGTTATGGCCTTACATTGTTTCTAAACTTGTATTGAAAGCCTACTGTGTGCAAAGACACATCATAGGTATTTCCATGTACCAAACAGACCTTTTTTCTCTCTCAGCCTGCGTATCAATGACAGTTTTGTTGCTATTTGCGGATGTAA
Organism: Raphicerus campestris; assembly: GCA_006410735.1. Classification (NCBI taxonomy): domain Eukaryota; kingdom Metazoa; phylum Chordata; class Mammalia; order Artiodactyla; family Bovidae; genus Raphicerus; species Raphicerus campestris. Next base: position 63,363 of record SJYW01013321.1, read on the forward strand.
TGAAAGACTTGGTGCATCTACCCCCCTTGCTTAGGGTGGACGGTGGGAATATTGCTGAGCTATCCAAGTAAAGACAAATCCGTTTGCCTAAGTTGTGCTTCTGGAGGCTTGACATGGTCCTGCTGTGGTGCCATCAGCCCTTGCTACATCCTCCCAGGGAGACCGCCCATTTACTGCCTGTGACTGATGAGAATATTTCATTTATTTGATTGCTTAATCAAAAGATAGCTAGAAGCTGAGAATAAATAAAACAAAATTGCTAAGTGGTGACAGTAGAAGGGGGAACAGACAATTTAAATGCAGGTGAAAAGTCATATGATTGGAGTTTTAAGGGGAGCTATGGGTAGAGATTACCTAAGCCAGTCTTAGGGCTCAAGGAGCAATGGATTTACTGTCACCTACAGGCCAGCTTGACTTAACCAGGTGAAAAGCGATGGAGGCAATGGAGGCAGTCCAAAGAAGAGACAAAGAAGAGAGAGCATTTGCGGAGAATGAAGTGAGTTCACATAGCTGCAATGTGGTGGGAAAGAACTCAACTAGCAAACCCCAGGCTCCAGCAGAAAGTAGGGTCAATAGAAAGGGCTTTAAGTGCTAAAGAGTTTGCACTTTGGGCTGAAGGCAGGAGGGACTATCCAAATATATTCATTCAGCCGGGAATCTTACCATCAGAGAATCGATCGGAGGGCAACAGTACTAGAGACAGAAGCAACAGGATGTTCTGTAGTATTTCGGTGGAGAAATGTGGATGATCTAAGGCCGTGGTAGTGAGGATGAGGAGAGGCGGAGAGTTTCCAGAATATTAGGAAAATAGCTGGACAGCTCTTGGCTGTGCCCCTGTCTGGGGCTGGGACAGAGCATGCTGCTGCCTTCCTTTCCGCGGGCTTCCTTCCCAGCCAGGCAGGTAGAAGCACGTTTTCACAGTGCCCGGATGTCTCTTCCTCGAGGCTCAGCTGGTAAAGAATCTGCCTGCAATGCAGGAGACCTGGGTTCGATCCCTGGGTTGAGAAAATCCCCTGGAGAAGGGAACAGCTACCTACTCTAGTATTCTGGCCTGGAGAATTCCATGGGCTGTATGATCCACAGGGTCACAAAGAGTCGGACACGACTGAGTGACTTTCACTTTGCTTCACTGGAAGTCTCTTTCAGCCATATGGAGGGTCTGTGGGTGGCCGGGCAGTGACAACGGGGAACAGCCAGCAAGCAGCAAGGGTGGATGAGCGCGCTCCTGAAGCCAAGACTTCCCTCTCAGCCCCCTGCCCACGGCCCCCGTGTGCGTCCGACACATACATCTGTTACTCTGTTTTGGATTTCCTTCGCATCTAGGTGGCCAGAGAGCACTGAGTAGAGTCCCATGTGCTCAACAGCGGGTTCTCATTAGTTATCTGTCTTATTCATAGTGGTGTACAAGCAGAGAGAGAGATACAGGCATAGAGAACAAACGAATGAAAGCCAAGGGGGGAAGGAGGTGGGTGGGATGGGTTGGGAGGTGTTTGTTCTTGTTCTTCTGATTTCCTCATTTGGGGCCCTAGGACTTTGTTGCAAGGCCGCAGGCTCTGGGATCCAAGCTCACCCATGCTTGTATTGTTCACTGACCTCAGGAGTGACCCTGAGGTCACTTCCCCCTGTAGGAGTGACCACACTCAGAACCTGCCGGTCCCCAAGCTCTGCCTTCCTTCCTTCTGGCTCTCTGCCTTTCTTTCCCACTGCTCTCTAGTTCTGAGCTGTAGAAGTGTTTCCAGCAACTTTGCTGGGTTGTGAAGGAGAGATTCTTGGCTCCCGTCAGCCAGACTTTGGGCCTGTGCTTCGCTCTGAGCTGAAGGTGGCACTGGGGTAGTTGCCTGTGAAGTCAGAGATCCTGCCGGGGTCTCAGCCTCAAAGGGTCCCTGGTGAGGTCTCAGCCTCTCACTGGGGACCCTGTTCCAGCAGCGTCCAGATCCCGGCCTCTGAAACCAACCAGGGCTCTTGACCCTTTGTTAGTTATGGAATAAGACTCCCGCTTCTTGATCTCCTTTATCCGATGCAGGGCTGACTGCTGCTGACATGGAGAGAAGCACCATAGATGCAGTCTTCCTAAAACTCACGTGCCCTCTGCCTACCCCACCTCAGCCATGATGCCCCAAGCTGCCCTCCGTGGAGTCCCTAGGAACAGAGAGGTTGGGTCTGATTCAGGATTGTCCCTTCTAGTGTCAGGAGAAGTGACCGGTGCATCACTGCTGCTCCTGTTCAGCTTGGCTGCCTTTGCAGCACTTCAAGACCTGGGAACCCGCAGTGGTTGGGAAGGGCCGCTTAGGTCTGTCCCTCTGGCGTCCATGCTGCTGAGGCTCCATTGCAGCAGCCAAGCAGGAGTGGAGGCGCCCTCTGGCCTGACCGTGCGCTCCTAGAGGTGGGAACAGTAGCCCCAGAAGACCCAGTGTGGCGCCCTGGGCCTCAGGCTGCAGATATTCTGCTGTCTCCTTTCTTGGTGTTTCTTCTTTCCATGTGCTCGCTGATGTTTGTCTTGGAGTTGGTTCCACCCCCATGCATAGGAAGATGAACAACGTTCTCTCTAAGGACTGGGGTTGGGTGGGGTGCAGGGAGAGGGCCCTGGCTCTGAGCACTTCGCTCCTGCTCCGCACATCCACCCAGCTGCCGGTGTCGTCAGCAGGGGCGACANGAGGCTCAGCTGGTAAAGAATCTGCCTGCAATGCAGGAGACCTGGGTTCGATCCCTGGGTTGAGAAAATCCCCTGGAGAAGGGAACAGCTACCTACTCTAGTATTCTGGCCTGGAGAATTCCATGGGCTGTATGATCCACAGGGTCACAAAGAGTCGGACACGACTGAGTGACTTTCACTTTGCTTCACTGGAAGTCTCTTTCAGCCATATGGAGGGTCTGTGGGTGGCCGGGCAGTGACAACGGGGAACAGCCAGCAAGCAGCAAGGGTGGATGAGCGCGCTCCTGAAGCCAAGACTTCCCTCTCAGCCCCCTGCCCACGGCCCCCGTGTGCGTCCGACACATACATCTGTTACTCTGTTTTGGATTTCCTTCGCATCTAGGTGGCCAGAGAGCACTGAGTAGAGTCCCATGTGCTCAACAGCGGGTTCTCATTAGTTATCTGTCTTATTCATAGTGGTGTACAAGCAGAGAGAGAGATACAGGCATAGAGAACAAACGAATGAAAGCCAAGGGGGGAAGGAGGTGGGTGGGATGGGTTGGGAGGTGTTTGTTCTTGTTCTTCTGATTTCCTCATTTGGGGCCCTAGGACTTTGTTGCAAGGCCGCAGGCTCTGGGATCCAAGCTCACCCATGCTTGTATTGTTCACTGACCTCAGGAGTGACCCTGAGGTCACTTCCCCCTGTAGGAGTGACCACACTCAGAACCTGCCGGTCCCCAAGCTCTGCCTTCCTTCCTTCTGGCTCTCTGCCTTTCTTTCCCACTGCTCTCTAGTTCTGAGCTGTAGAAGTGTTTCCAGCAACTTTGCTGGGTTGTGAAGGAGAGATTCTTGGCTCCCGTCAGCCAGACTTTGGGCCTGTGCTTCGCTCTGAGCTGAAGGTGGCACTGGGGTAGTTGCCTGTGAAGTCAGAGATCCTGCCGGGGTCTCAGCCTCAAAGGGTCCCTGGTGAGGTCTCAGCCTCTCACTGGGGACCCTGTTCCAGCAGCGTCCAGATCCCGGCCTCTGAAACCAACCAGGGCTCTTGACCCTTTGTTAGTTATGGAATAAGACTCCCGCTTCTTGATCTCCTTTATCCGATGCAGGGCTGACTGCTGCTGACATGGAGAGAAGCACCATAGATGCAGTCTTCCTAAAACTCACGTGCCCTCTGCCTACCCCACCTCAGCCATGATGCCCCAAGCTGCCCTCCGTGGAGTCCCTAGGAACAGAGAGGTTGGGTCTGATTCAGGATTGTCCCTTCTAGTGTCAGGAGAAGTGACCGGTGCATCACTGCTGCTCCTGTTCAGCTTGGCTGCCTTTGCAGCACTTCAAGACCTGGGAACCCGCAGTGGTTGGGAAGGGCCGCTTAGGTCTGTCCCTCTGGCGTCCATGCTGCTGAGGCTCCATTGCAGCAGCCAAGCAGGAGTGGAGGCGCCCTCTGGCCTGACCGTGCGCTCCTAGAGGTGGGAACAGTAGCCCCAGAAGACCCAGTGTGGCGCCCTGGGCCTCAGGCTGCAGATATTCTGCTGTCTCCTTTCTTGGTGTTTCTTCTTTCCATGTGCTCGCTGATGTTTGTCTTGGAGTTGGTTCCACCCCCATGCATAGGAAGATGAACAACGTTCTCTCTAAGGACTGGGGTTGGGTGGGGTGCAGGGAGAGGGCCCTGGCTCTGAGCACTTCGCTCCTGCTCCGCACATCCACCCAGCTGCCGGTGTCGTCAGCAGGGGCGACACGAACATGACTCATCAGCTGTAATGTGCTCCTTCCCACTGTCTCTATTTGCATAATACTATCATTTGTCTTCATCTGGGGCATTGTCTCCACACTGCCATTACTCAGGTTTTATTTATTTTTTTTTTTTTTCCTTTTAATACTTTATTCTATTTTACAGTACTGTGTTGGTTTTGCCATACATTGACATGAATCATCCACAGGTGTACACAATCTCCCCATGGCAAAGCCCCCTATTTTTTTTTTTAATATTTATTTTTTGGCTGGGTCTAGTCTTAGTTGCAGCACGCGGGATCTTTGTTGCAGTGCTCGAGTTCGGTAGCCCAGGGGCATGTGGGATCTTCTCTGTGTGTGCATGCTAAGCTGCTTCAGTCCTGTCCACCTCTTTGCGACCCTATGGACCATAGCTCACCAGGCTCCTCTGTCCACGGGGTTCTCCAGGCAAGAATACTGGAGTGGGTTGCCATGTGCTCCAGAGGATCTTCTCTGACCCAGGGATCGAACCCACATCTCTCAGGTCTCCTGCACTGGCAGGCGGGTTCTTTACCACTAGTGCTGCCTGAGAAGCCCCAGACTAGGGATCAACCCGTGTCCCCTCATTGGAAGGCAGATTCTTAACCACTGGATCACCAGGGAAGTCCCTCTCTCAGGTTTTAAAATCTACACAGAGTGGTTTTTATGGATGGTATTTTCCTCATTTCTTCGCTGATCACGTGTGTGTGGAGTCCTGCCTTCCAGGGCTGAGTCAGGCTGTCGGGATCCTGGGAATGAATCGCTCTCAGAGGCGGCCCTCAAGGAAGCCATCATCCCGTGGTCAGCAAATCATTCTCAAAGCGGGTGCGGTAAATGCTGAGAAAAGGTCTTTGGAGAAAGGGCTACAGGAGCTTAGAAACTGAAAAATGACTTTGAGGAAGAAATGCCTTCTGCAGCTACGAGAGCAGGCCTGGAAGAGTGCTGCGTTAATGGAAAGGAGCTTTTCAGAGGTTTGGTGTTGTCATTACTGGAGAAGCAGGGTTGGTTGTGTTGTACACGTGTAGTGTTGATGTGGGTGCTGAAGAAGCTTCAGTATAGTTTGGATGGGGGGTGGGCCCTTCTCTATCCATCTGGATGAACACTAGCCTTTAAGCAGCCAGAAGGGGCAGAGTCAGGGGTCCTTGCCTGCTTGGGGAAGCCCATGTAGTGGCTTGCTACTGCTGCTGCTGCTGCTAAGTCTCTTCAGTCGTGTCCAACTCTGTGTGACCCCATAGACCCCATAGACCCCATAGCATGACAGTGAAAAGTGAAGGTGAAGTCGCTCAGTCGTGCCCGACTCTTAGCAACCCTATGGACTGCAGCCCACCAGGCTCCTCCATCCATGGGATTTTCCAGGCAAGAGTACTGGAGTGGGGTGCCATTGCCTTCTCCGTGTGGTGGCTTTAGAAGACATTTAAGCAGGGTCACTTACAGCCAAGGAATGCCAGTGTGAGGGACACGTGGGTCCAGCCTGGGCTGCAGTGATGTCATGTATGAAGCTGCAGAACCAGCAGGGAGAGGCCTTTTAGTTTCTTATTGGGTTGGCCAAAATGTTAGTTCTGGTTTTTGTTACTGTCCTACGGAAAAACCCAGACTAACTTTTTGGCCAACTCAACATTTTGAAAAGAGGCGGTGTTAGGGATGCCAAGTATTAGGAGATGGGCTCCTGGCCCCAAGTGGCTCATCATCCAAGTGACTATTAGCTCCTGACGTAAAACACATACACGGGGCAGTGGATACTATGTGAAGCTGTTCTCTACCATCTCAGGGTCCACAGGGTTGACCTGAGTCTGCAACCTGAAAACCACTCTTCCTTCTGACTTTCTCAGCTAATAGCACCAGTACTCCCAGCTTCTAAGCCCCCACCTCCGCCCTGGCCTTTCCCGTCCATCTCCTCCCTGGAAAGCCTATTGAGTCACCTCTGTAAGAACGTGGTATCCACCCACCCTGCACCCTGATCATGGCCCCATCATGGGAGTACCTCAAGAGCCTCGTGATTTGAGCCCCACTTCTTGCTTTTTTCCTCTTCTCAACCTGACTCCCCTCTGCCAATTGGAGATTGCACTAGAGATTGGGGGTGGGACAGGCAGAGTCCTGAGAGGTGGGGAGTGCAGTTCCGGGTGAGAGGCCGGTGGGCTCTGTTGGTGGCAATGGCCCTGGGGAGAAGTGGGAAGAGCCTGGATAGGTGTTCATGATGGAACAAACAGGACCAGGTAATGGATTGCCTGGGCTTCCCTGATAGCTCAGTTGGTAAAGAATCTGCCTGCAACGCAGGAGACCCCAGTTCGATTCCTGGATCAGAAAATGGATTGTCCTCTGTGAAAGGGTTGGGGGATCCAGTTGTGAGACTAGTGGTTGACTGGGTCGGTGGAGGTGGTCGGGGTATGGATGTGGGAGTGGGAGCATTTTTTAGGGGTGGATCATGAGCTTGGGTCCAGATACGTGGCATTTGAGTTACCCGAGAGATGTCAGTAGAGCACTGACTTGTGGGGCCGGGGCTATGGAGAGAGGTTTTACCCAGAGGTAGAAATCTGGGCATCGCTAGCACATGGCTTCCCAGTTGGATCGGGATGTTAACAGGGAATGTGCCGTTAAATGCAGCTTCCCTCCTGAAGGCCTTGGAGGCGGTGTGCGGGTTTTATTTTTACTGAGGTAGTGTGAGCGGTGCGTGACTGTGACAGGGAAGGAAGCTGGCCTCTTTCTGTCTGGCTAGGTTGAGGAGGAGGGTGGGAATAATGGAGAACAAAGAACCATCTGTGGTTTAAAAAGAAAAAGCCCATCAGCGAGGGACCTCTATTGTTCCTTTAATCCACGTCTGTGACAGCAACCGTGGCCCTTCTGTCAGCCCCACGAAGAGGCCGTTCACACCCTCTCCTCACCCCATCGTGACCTCGGCCCAGTGTTTGCACACCACGGCAAGGAGTGCGGCTAATTGCAGCAACCCACCTCGGTGCCACCCACTGGCCTGGGTATTATTCCTGCTTCTGCCTGGAGTCTTGTTCCAGAAATTCTCTCCTCAGAGCAAACATGCCCACGTGCTTCACACCTCCCCCGGCCTTTCCAAGCCCACCAGGCTTCACAAAACATATTTGTCCTTTCAGAGCAAACAGGAAGCTTGGCTGATCTGGAGGCAGTAGTCCAGGGGTGGCTGTCACTGAAAAATCATCAAGGAGCTTTGAAATGCGTTTCTGCTCAGGCGCACTGTGTGAACAGCCCCAGCTCGGGTCTGACAGGCAGGCGCTCAGGGATGATTTGTGCCATGTGACTCTGTCCTCCCAGCTCTCAGTACACTGGCAGGAACTGTGCTGAGCAAACTCCAGTCCCATCCAGACGTTGCTCTTTTTAAACTGCTTTATGTCTGTATATTTATCTGTTTGGGCTTCCTTAGTGGCTCAGATGGTAAAGAATCTGCCTGCCAATGCAGGAGATCCGGGTTCAATCCCTGGGTCAGGAAGATCCCCTGGAGAAGGAAATGGCAACCCACTCCAGTATTCTTGCCTAGAGAATCCCATAGACAGAGGAGCCTGGTGGGCTACAGTCCGTGGGGTCACAAAGAGTTAGATGTGACTAAGCGACTAACCAACCAACTAATTATCTGTTTAAGGCCTGTCCTCTCCTCTGTAAGCTCCTTAAAAGGAAGGAAAAAGGTCTCGTCTTGTTTACTGATGAATTTAGGAAGCTTTCCCCGTGGCTCAGACAGTAAAGAATCTGCTTCCTGAAGCAGGAGACGCGGGTTCGATCCCTGGGTCAGGAAGATCCCCTGGAGAAGGGAATGGCAACCCACTCCAGTATTCTTGCCTTGGAAATCCCACAGATGGAGGAGCCTGGTGTCCTGCAGTCCTTGGGGTGGCAAAGAGACAGACATGACTGAGTGACTAACAGGACTGACCTAACACCCTCTGGGCATAAGACAGTGCCTGGCAGGTAACAGGTATTAAGGGCTAAAGAGTTACACTAATTTGCTACCGCTTTATCCTAAGCGCCTCCCTTCACAGTGGATCATCTCTGCTTCCAGTGTTATAGGTCTGGCTTTCTAAAAATCTGACTTTAGTATGTATGCCACTGCAGGGTTAAAAAAAAAATCAATCCTACCCACTCCAGCATTCTGACCTGGAGAATTCCGTGGACTGTATAGTCCATGGGGTCACAAAGAGTTGGACACAACTGAGCAACTTTCACTTCATGCAGGATTGATTTTTTTAATAGGAAGATAGTGGTTAACAGCCTGGGCCTTAGCATTTGATAGGGATGAGCTTGAATCCTATTCTGCTCACCCAATAGCTGTATGACCTTGGGCAGGCTGCTCACCCTCTGTGTTTCCTTTTCCTCATCTGCAAAATGAGGACAGGTTCATACCTTTAATCTCAAATGAGATTGCAAATATACAATGCCTAGTACAGGGCCTGGCCCACCAATTAGTGGTAGTTAAACACAAATATATTTTGAATGTGTATTTACCATTGTTTTATTTAGATTAGTGATTCTCCAACATTTTGGTCTCAAGACCCATTTATAATCTTAACAGTCCCAGAATCTCAAGGAGCTTTTGTTTGTATGAGTTATATCTATGAATAATTACTGTTTTAGAAGTTAAAAATAATAATAAGGCCATTGCATTTGACCATAGCTATATTTTCCAAAGCAAAAAGATATAGTGTCAAGAGTGGTCTTGTTTTGATCCTGCCCTAACAGATGGCAGCTGAAGTCTCAACTCTGCCTCTGTGCTCCGTTCATAGCTCTGTCACATCCCATGCAGCCTCCGGAAACTCCACTCACTGTACGCTTGAGAGAGAATGAGAGTGGAAAAGGAAAGCCATGTCTTAGTATTACTCTGAAATAATTTTGAACTTAAGGACTGTCCGAAAGAGTCTTGGAGACTCTCAGAGATCCCTGATCACATTTTTTAAAAAATTCATATTACTAAAGTAGAGCTGATTTACAATATTGGGTTAATTTCTGCTATACAGCCAAGTGATTCAGTTGTACATATATAGACATTCCTTTTCATATTCTTTTCCGTTATGGTTTGTCACAGGATATTGAACATAGTTCCCTGTACTCTACAGTAAGACTTTGTTGTTTATCGGTCTGTGTTTAATAGCTTGCATCTGCTAATCCCAAACTCCCAATCTGTCCCCCCATCCCCCTGCCTCCCCCTTGGCAAGCACAAGTCTGTTCTTTCTCTGTGCGTCTGTTTGTGTTTCATAGGTAAATTCATTTGTGGCATGTTTTAGTTTCCACGTATAAGTGATATCATATGATGTTATCTTTCTCTGACTTACTTCATTTAGTATGATACTCTCTAGGTCCATCCATGTTTCTGCAAATGGCATTATTCCATTCNACTTAGCATGCACAATGCAGAGTTGTGGAAGGATCATGGACTTTGAAATCAGACATGGGTTCATGTGTGCGTGCATGCCAAGTCATTTCAGTCGTGTCCGACTCTTTGCAACCGTATGGACCATAGTCTGCCAGGCTCCTCTGTCGATGGGATGCTCCAGGCAAGAATACTGGAGTGCCGTGCCCTTCTCCAAGGGATCTTCCTGACCCAGGGATCGAACCTGGGTCTCCCGCATTGCAGGCACTAGGGAAGCCCGAACGCTAAGAACACGTGCACAAAAAGACAAATACTGTGTGATTCCACTGTTATGAGTACTTATTGTACTCAAGATCAGAGACAGAAAGTAGATGAATAGTTGCCAGAGGCTGGGAAGAATAGAAGTCATGGTTTAACAGGTAGAGTTTCAGTTTTACAGGATGAATAGTTCTGGAGATGAATGATGATGACTGCAAGACATCGTGAATATATTTAATACCACTGAACAGCACACGGAAAATGNAGAGGGATAGCAATAAAGGTTGATCCATCTATAAACCAAGGAAAAGAGCCTCAGAAGAAACCAACTCTTCCAACACCTTGATCTCAGACTTCTGTCCTCGAGAACTGTGAAGAAATAAATGTTTGTTTTTAGGCCACTCAGCCTGTGGTACTCTGTTACGGCTGCCCTAGTAAACTAACATAGGCTCTAAGCTGGGGCTTCTCAACTGAGATTGTACCCAGGTTTTCTATGATGCTATACAAAGTTTAGATTTGAGACTTTCATTATTAGAGCGACTAGGTGAGCCTCTCCAGAGTACACATCAGGCCCGAGTATAAACCATCGCCCAAAGCACTTTCTGTTACTGGAAGTTCTAGCAGGGGATGGGATGGGGGGTGACTATATGGTGATCACTGCAAAAGCTTAAACGAAGAGAAATTAGAATTCTACAGCGAGAATGTACCCAAATGGGTGTTTTGTCCACATGGCTGACAGAAAAGGAAGAAGGCAGAAGCCAGACAAACATCATTGCCTCCATCTGTGTTCGGGGGCTTTAGTGATTAATCCTCCTCAACTTTGCACTGCCACCCCCCACCCTGAGCCCCAGGCAGTCTGCCAGGTAGGCTGCCTCAGAGGGCAGTGGGGGAACAGGTGTGGGTTGGACACTGGGTGGAAGACGTGTCTCTGAGCATCCGTCAAAGAGCAGAGAAGCAGAGGAAATTCAGTTCCTTTGAGGACGCATTTCTGGCTCTCCTGGGGGAATAACGGGGATTATTCCAGCTAGGCTCTGATTTATGAAAACTGCGTGAAACACCCCTCACAGGTGTCTCTCATGCTAAGCATGAGTTTAATGAAAAATTTTGACTGTAGCTAAATATGGAGACTAGGGGTTTTAGATGGCAGCTGCCCACTGAGTTTTTATAGCAAAGTGAGCTGAGCACTCAAGACTCAGGAGGAATTTGGAGTGTCTTGATGTTGAAGGTAAAGTGACATGTAGTGGACAGAGGCAAGGATGACTCCAGGATATCAGCACCATTGCCTGGGACACAAGGTCACCTGCCAGCCAAGGGCCTTATAGATAAGCGTAAGGTAATTTCTTGACTTTTTTTTTTTTTTTTTTTAAGAAAAAAGCTTGTGAAATCATTCTTTGAAATAGAGCTATCCAGCTACAGTTCAAGTACTGGCAGGTGAAATGAGTCACTGAGGGAGAAAGTACTAAGAGAAAAAGTAAATTACAGAAGAACTCAGCCACCTATACCATGTGTGGAAACCTCTCCAGCATTTCCAGCTGAGCCGTGAGGCTCTGCCCTAGAAAATCAGCAGGTAGGTGGGCCAAGCTGGGGTCCCTGAACCTCCCATGAGTCTTGCTGAGACTGGGCTCTCCGTGTTGCTAATGGAGCAGCTTCCACCTCGCTAAGCGCTACTGTTCTGCTCATCTGCTCTGTGTCTCACGTTTAGCTCCCAGCCTGAAAACGGAGAATATGGTCAATCTGCCATCCTTAAAAATTAACAGACGTCTAGGGCCTGGATTTCCCTCTTCTCCCCAGGTGCTGCCTNCGTGAGGCTCTGCCCTAGAAAATCAGCAGGTAGGTGGGCCAAGCTGGGGTCCCTGAACATCCCATGAGTCTTACTGAGACTGGGCTCTCCGTGTTGCTAATGGAGCAGCTTCCACCTCTCGCTAAGCGCTACTGTTCTGCTCATCTGCTCTGCGTCTCACGTTTAGCTCCCAGCCTGAAAACAGAGAATATGGTCAATCTGCCATCCTTAAAAATTAACAGACGTCTAGGGCCTGGATTTCCCTCTTCTCCCCAGGTGCTGCCTCCAGCCACAGCCACTGTGCTCACACCTTTGGTGGAGCCTTTGACCAACACAGGGGAAGTGTTATTTGTGGGGAGGGAGGAAGTTCACATAGATAAGAGGTTTGAGAAAGTGTGGCCTCATGTCTTTTTTTAATAAAATCTTTGGTTAGAACATTGACTGAGCGACTCAGTCTTGGTGGCCTTGCTGCAATTTCTACCCTTCTTTGCTGTGCTTCCTTCCCCTGGTCTCAGTAGGTCCCTTTGCCCAGGGCTGAGCTGTGGACTGGTTTGGAGGTGGATAATTCTTTGGGTGATACTTTTGAGAGTCAGCTTTCTGAATTTCCCCACATTTGGCACCTTTGCCCTCTTTCTCCTTCATCACTAAGCATTTGTATCCAAGTGTAGTAAGGTCAAAATGAATAAGGAGGGCAGTCTTTTCAAAAGAAAATTGCAGCAGGTAGCCTGGGGGTGATCATCAGGCATTTCTAGCATTAGCTAAGTATTTTTTGAGTTAGACTTCGTCTTCCTGGGGTTGTCATAATACTAAAGCCAGGGCTATGGAGAAGTGCTCGATTCTCTGTATCATACAGGCTGATACAAGGCGCAGCTTGTGCCGGATGGACTGGCGCCAGGTCGGTGATGCGCTCTGATGTCACTGATTGTGACTGGCGGATACCCACCAGCTGCCAGTCTGGTCTTAGGCCTCCCGGACGGGCTCTGCCATTGCCCTGCTCATCCTGCTGTGGTTGTGGATTTTACGTCTCTTTCTTTTTCGTTGTTGTTGGCCATACTGGAGTCCAGCCCTGTTCATCCTCCCCTCCTCCTGCACTAGATGAACTAGCTGAGCCTTGATCTCCTCATTTGTAAACTGAAGGGCTCTTCCCTCTATTTTTGTTATTCTGTGAAATGAAGTAAAAGCTTTCTCATTATGACTTGGTAATAAATGGAGATTGGGAAGAGACTCCATTATTGTGTTACATAACACTCGGCTTTGTGGATTTCAAGTTAACGTGTGAATGCCAAACATAAAGGCTCCTTCCTTCTTTGGCTGATGTTTTCCTATTTAACATAATCATATAAATGAGAGTGGCACATTGCTGGAATAATGTGATTTTTGATCCTCGGTTATTTTATCAAGAAGATCAAGCACATTATGCCACTTGATAAGACTTCAGTCTCATTTTTAACTGAATAAACCGCTTTCTTAGGAAATTAAAACGTTTCAGGTTGAGACTCATCAGTCTCCTAGGGGAAGAAATGAAATGCTAAACCAAGAATTCACAAGAGGCAAAAGAGAATTGGGTTGATTTTAACCAGGTCTGAGTCTATAGGCAGAATTTAACAAGGGTATTGATCAGAAAGAACAGGAACAACAAACAAGGATCCNTGTCTCATTTTTAACTGAATAAACCGCTTTCTTAGGAAATTAAAATGTTTCAGGTTGAGACTCATCAGTCTCCTAGAGGAAGAAATGAAATGCTAAACCAAGAATTCACAAGAGGCAAAAGAGAATTGGGCTGATTTTAACCAGGTCTGAGTCTATAGGCAGAATTTAACAAGGGTATTGATCAGAAAGAACAGGAATAACAAACAAGGATCCAAAAAAACAGGTGATCCGGGGTGGTGGCAAAACCTGAGAAATCTCCCGGAAATTGTTTCTCTGGCATAGAACTGGGAGCAGTTGTAGTTTTAAGTCTGTAACGGTGGATACTTGTCGGGTTGGCTCTACCCAGTGAGGCGGAGTTTGGGCTCTCTGGGTGTCCCCGGTGCCCTTGCCCACACAGGAGCCCTTGGTTTTCTTATTTTCCTACAGGACAGAGTCCCTGGGGGGTTTGAGCTCAATGGCATTGCTCTCTCCTGGCGAGCCCCAGCTCGCTCCCTGCGTCATCTGTGTTGGTGGCCAGGCCTCTGGGGAGCTACCCTGCCAGGAAGGGCTCTGCTGCGTCCCCAGCACGGGCCGCCTTCCAACACTGGTCTTTTGTTACTTTGTGCCTGTTGTATGTCATACACGGGGCTAGGGCATTTTAGATGTGATCTTTTTGAAAGCCAGAAAGGTTCTGCCAGTTAGGTGTTATCTCTGTTTGCCAGAAAAGGGAACTGAGACTCAGAAAAGAATAGAAGTTTGTACGGCCAGTTGCATGGCAAAGCTGCGGGTTGGATCCAACTCTGTCTCACTGCAAATCCCTTGCTTTTTCTATCACAAGTAACAGATGTTACCCTAGAAAAATGAACTTTTTTATGGTTTTAATCCTGCCTTTTCAGTGGCCCTGTANAGGGCTAGGGCATTTTAGATGTGATCTTTTTGAAAGCCAGAAAGGTTCTGCCAGTTAGGTGTTATCTCCGTTTGCCAGAAAAGGGAACTGAGACTCAGAAAAGAACAGAAGTTTGTACGGCCAGTTGCATGGCAAAGCTGCGGGTTGGATCCAACTCTGTCTCACTGCAAATCCCTTGCTCTTTCTATCACAAGTAACAGATGTTACCCTAGAAAAATGAACTTTTTTATGGTTTTAATCCTGCCTTTTCAGTGGCCCTGTATTCATGCTTGATTGCACTGAATGATAGAAATGTTGGGACTAGAGAAAGAAGACATGGGTCATCAGAAAAAGACATGGCACTCAGATAAGATGTGGTTGTGAAAGCTAATGCTTTCGAGCATAAGCAAATGCTATAGCTGTGCCTAGAATCTTCGAAATTGCTTTTGACTGTCTGAGTCTTTTTAATGGGATACCTAAGTAATTCCAGACTATAAAGAAAGCTGAGCGCCAAAGAATCAATGCTTTTGAACTGTGGTGTTGGAGAAGACTCTTGAGAGTCTCTTGCACAGCAAGGAGATCTAACCAGTCTGTCCTAAAGGAAATCAGTCCTGATTNCAAGCAATTCCAGACTATAAAGAAAGCTGAGCGCCAAAGAATCAATGCTTTTGAACTGTGGTGTTGGAGAAGACTCTTGAGAGTCTCTTGCACAGCAAGGAGATCTAACCAGTCTGTCCTAAAGGAAATCAGTCCTGATTATTCATTGGAAGGACTGATGCTGAAACTGAAACTCCAATACTTTGGCCACCTGATTCAAAGAACTGACTCTTTGGAAAAGACCCTGATGCTGGGGAAGATTGAGGGTGGGAGGAGAAGGGGACGACAGAGGATGAGATGGCTGGATGGCATCGCCGACATGAGTTTGAGTAAACTCCAGGAGTTGGTGATGGTCAGGGAGGCCTGGCTTGCTGCAGTCCATGGGGTCACAAAGAGTGGGACACAACAGAGCGACTGAGCTGAACTGTAGCAATTCCAACCTTTATTCTTGGTGTGGTGAGGCAACTAGATCTTCATGAAAGAATGGGAACTATGAAATGATGTTAACCTTGCAGAATATTTGTAGATACAGAAGAATTTCTTGCTTCCCTTGGACCAAGCATGTTGGCCTAAACAGCATTTATATAGTGCATTCCTTTGGGTGGATGGGAGAATGGCTCTAAGGGTGAAATTCCCTTTCCACCATTGTTCTGCTGGTTTTGTGGTTTACAAAGAACAAGGGACTCTTTTAAATGTTTTCATCAGCAAATTGTGGACTAGAATCATTGAAATAGAAGGATTCTTAGAAATCATTTGGATTATAAATTAAAATGTCCCCTACCAGCTAAGCAAAGCCTTTATATGGAGCCTATGTTAACTGAGGGCCTGCTCTGTGCTCGGCACAATATGCTGGATCTTCCAGAAGTGCCCTCACTCGGCCAGCCATATCCCCAGCTTTCGGTCTCACAGCCTTTCCTGTTCCCAAGCTCCCTGCTCCAAACACCTGAGCTTTTTCATGTTCTGAGCATACCAAGCCCTTCCTTCCCCCTGAACCTTTGCTAGTGATGTTCCTTTGGCCTGGAATCCTCCTTCTCTGCTGTTTTCCTTAGCTGGCTTTTCTCATCTCTCCCCTCAGAGATGCTTTTTTTCATTCTCCAACAGGAAGAAAGTCCATTCCCAACCCCATCTTGCTTACTTTCTAAACACTTTTCTATCCTCTGAACACATCACATTGGCGATTAATGTATTTTTTTGCTGATTTGGTTTCTTTCTCCCCTACTAGACTTTAAGCTATGTGAGGGCAAAGGCCATGTCTGATTGGTTCACCAGAACATCCTTAGCAATTAGTATGACTCCTGACACACAGGAGGCAGGCACTCCATAAATATTTACTGATTTGGGAGTGTGTATTGTAATCCCAGGTTGATGCCCCGAAGGTCAGAGAGGTAATGTGCCTTCTTGAAGTCACGCATCCGGCAAATGACAGTTAATCCAGTGCTCACTTTGCTTTCCAGTGCTGATGACTTTTATTTAGAGAATGTAGTTTTTTGTGTGTGTGCCTCATTGATGGGATAATAGAAGCAGATTCTCTTAGCTGTTATAGTGATATTTAGCACAGGGTTAGAGTACCAAATGAGGCACCTGGACACCTCAGACTGAGAACACTTAGGAGGAAGAGAGAGCGTGTTCTGTGAAACTAGGAGCTCCTTGGACTCAAGAGGCAGAGCTGTCCAAAGGCTAGCAGCACCATGACCAGAGAGAGGCCAGGGTTGACTTCCCTCTCTGTCCCAGTGCAGACAGCACATGGCTTTGTCTTCTGAGAGTCCGTGTGCTGGGAAGACCAATTTTGAACAGCCCTATAGGTGAGCAAGAAGGCAATTTGGTGGGCAAAGAACTGCATCTCATTTCCTGGATCAGAAATGACTTCTTTGTGCATGAAAGGCGACACTGAACGTGGGTGGTTGGAGGCCAGTGGGCTCTAAAGAGATGGAAGGGACATCTGGAAGAAGCTCTAGAAAGTGGGCTTTTGCTCTCCTCCTGGATGCTGACGGAAGAGCCCATGTTCCCTTTATCTCCCATGAAAGGCTATTACTGTGGTTTTGACTCAGTGCAAATCACTGATACTAGAGTGGCATTGTTCTGCCTCTTGACTTGCTGCCTCAGACCTGAGCTGGTGCCCCGAAGCCCCTCAGGAGTCCCTGCTTTGCCCAGGCCGAGCCAGCAGAGCTGCAGGAAGGGTGATATGCCTGCTGTCTTGGGCACCCACTTTCAGTTCATCAGTTGATCTCTGGATTCTGCATTCAATCCTAATCAAAATGCTTTTAGATAAAAACACATGGCTTGCTTTACCCTCTTGATGCTGACGTCTTCTCTGATTTCTTATTGACTTCCTTTTCTGAAAGCCTTTCTTCCTGGTACATGTCCTTTCAAGAATACTTTGCTTTCCTCCTGCTCACATGTGTCTGGCTTCCTTCTCCAATACAGGGGAGGCTCCCAGGGAGGATTCCAAGCCTCACATGACATGCCATTCCTTCTAGACCAGGCTTCTAACCTCTAGTGTCTCTCCATAGAGAGACTCAAATCACAGACAGTGACATCAGGAAGGGATTCAATGATCATCTCATGGGGCCTCCACCCTGGAGTCTGTGAAACCCAAGAGGCTCTGACAAGTGAGAGGAAGGCTGAGGGAAGATGGAACTCCTTTCCCTTCCTGTCTACACTGCCATTCTTTACTTGCTTATGTACTGAACTTCCATCTAAGATACTGCTTGATTAAAGGGCTCCTGGCTTGAAAACATGATCTGATGATCTCTGGTCTAGTAAGAAGGCAATAATGATCAGAGAGAGAAAGAGATGGGAAAGGGAAAGAGGTGGGATTGTCCTGCAGAACCATGGGGTGGAAACTTGGGGGTAGGACCTGGCTTAACAGAGCATCAGAGGTAGGACCCCCATCTAGAGCTGAGGGGCTGCCATCCCAGTGGGCCTGAAGGGCAGAATATCAAACCAAAGAGGATTATTCCTGGGCTTTAAGAGCTGGTAAAGTTTGATAACTAGGTTTTGGACTTGCTTGAGGTCTATCACCTCCTTTCTTTTTTCTAATTTCTCCCTTTTGGAGTGAGAATGCCTGTCCTATGCCCATCCCACTATTGTGTTTGGGAAGCAGATGACTTGCCTGGTTGCACAGGTTCAGAGCTGGACAGATATTGGTCCTCAGGTGAATTGTGTCTCAACCCCCACTCATACCTGATTTAGATGATATTTTGATGAGACTTTGGACTTTATTTTTAAAATATAAATTTATTTATTTTAATTGGAGGCTAATTACTTTACAATATTGTATTATTGTATTGGTTTTGCCATACATCAACATGAATCCACCACGGGTGTACATGTGTTCGCCATCGTGAACCCCCACCCCCACCTCCCTCCCTGTACCATCCCTCTGGGTTATCCCAGTGCACTAGCCTCAAGCATCCTGTATCCTGCATCAAATATAGACTGGTGATTCATTTCATATATGATATTATACATGTTTTAATGCCATTCTCCCAAATCATCTCACCCTCTCCCTCTCCCACAGAGTCCAAAAGACTGTTCTATACATCTGTATCTCTTTTGCTGTCTCGCATACAGGGTTATCATTGCCATCTTTCTAAATTCCATATATATGTGTTAGTATACTGTATTGGTGTTTTTCTTTCTGGCTTACTTCACTCTGTATAATAGTTTCATCCACCTCATTAGAACTGATTCAAATGTATTCTTTTTAATGGCTGAGTAATACTCCATTGTATATATGTACTTTAAACCTTAGAATTGATATTGGAATTAGCTAAGACTTTTAGGGGCTGTTGGAATGGAATTAATATATTTTCCTTGGAAGAAGGACATGAATTTCATAGGACCAAAAGTGGAATGATCGTGACTGAATGTATCCCTTTGCTGCTGCTGCTGCTGCTAAGTTGCTTCATTCGTGTCCAACTCTGAGTGACCCCATAGACACCAGCCCACCAGCCTCCCCTGTCCCTGGGATTCTCAAGGCAAGAACACAGGAGTGGGTTGCCATTTTATGTACCCCTAAAATTCATATGCTGAAACCTTATCCCCCAGTGTGGCTATTTGTAGATATACCTCTTTGGAGGTAATTAGTTATATGAATTCATAAGGGTGGAATTCTAATCTGATAGAATTGGTGGTTATATAAAAAGGGAATAAGAGATCATTTTCTTTCTCCATATGGTTGCACTGAGGAAAGGCCATGTGACCACATTGCAAGAAGATGGCCATTTGCAAGCTAGGAAGAGAGCCCTCACCAGAAACTGAACTTGGTTGGACCTTGATCTTGAACTTTCCCACATCCAGAACTATGAGAAAATAAATTTTTGTTATTTAAGTCACCTGGTTTTTGATATTTGTTTTGGCAGCCCAAGTTGACGAATACATTGGGTTGCTGGAGATCACTCTTGGTACTAAATATCATTTACTTTTGTACTACTAGGTGGTTAATAAGGACTGTTGAATCTTGACAGAACCCAACTCAAATGCTTATTGCATTAAATTGAATTTATAAGACAAGGTTTAGGAGAAAGCAGGCTATGACCAATGAGAGAGATATGAGCCTTGGAAGCTGTCTGTTGTTCATGCCCCAAATTCTGTACATCTTCTGGGTGTAAAATGACAGGAGAAATTGTATATTGTGTAATGTAGTTCAATAAACTNTTTGGACTTGCTTGAGGTCTATCACCTCCTTTCTTTTTTCTAACTTCTCCCTTTTGGAGTGAGAATGCCTGTCCTATTCCCATCGCACTATTGTGTTTGGGAAGCAGATGACTTGTCTGGTTGCACAGGTTCAGAGCTGGACAGATATTGGTCCTCAGGTGAATTATGTCTCAACCCCCACTCATACCTGATTTAGATGATATTTTGATGAGACTTTGGACTTTATTTTTTTAATATAAATTTATTTATTTTAATTGGAGGCTAATTACTTTACAATATTGTATTATTGTATTGGTTTTGCCATACATCAACATGAATCCACCACGGGTGTACACGTGTTCTCCATCGTGAACCCCCACCCCCACCTCCCTCCCTGTACCATCCCTCTGGGTTATCCCAGTGCACTAGCCTCAAGCATCCTGTATCCTGCATCAAATATAGACTGGTGATTCATTTCATATATGATATTATACATGTTTTAATGCCATTCTCCCAAATCATCTCACCCTCTCCCTCTCCCACAGAGTCCAAAAGACTGTTCTATACATCTGTATCTCTTTTGCTGTCTCGCATACAGGGTTATCATTGCCATCTTTCTAAATTCCATATATATGTGTTAGTATACTGTATTGGTGTTTTTCTTTCTGGCTTACTTCACTCTGTATAATAGTTTCATCCACCTCATTAGAACTGATTCAAATGTATTCTTTTTAATGGCTGAGTAATACTCCATTGTATATATGTACTTTAAACCTTAGAATTGATATTGGAATTAGCTAAGACTTTTAGGGGCTGTTGGAATGGAATTAATATATTTTCCTTGGAAGAAGGACATGAATTTCATAGGACCAAAAGTGGAATGATCGTGACTGAATGTATCCCTTTGCTGCTGCTGCTGCTGCTAAGTTGCTTCATTCGTGTCCAACTCTGAGTGACCCCATAGACACCAGCCCACCAGCCTCCCCTGTCCCTGGGATTCTCAAGGCAAGAACACAGGAGTGGGTTGCCATTTTATGTACCCCTAAAATTCATATGCTGAAACCTTATCCCCCAATGTGGCTATTTGTAGATATACCTCTTTGGAGGTAATTAGTTATATGAATTCATAAGGGTGGAATTCTAATCTGATAGAATTGGTGGTTATATAAAAAGGGAATAAGAGATCATTTTCTTTCTCCATATGGTTGCACTGAGGAAAGGCCATGTGACCACATTGCAAGAAGATGGCCATTTGCAAGCTAGGAAGAGAGCCCTCACCAGAAACTGAACTTGGTTGGACCTTGATCTTGAACTTTCCCACATCCAGAACTATGAGAAAATAAATTTTTGTTATTTAAGTCACCTGGTTTTTGATATTTGTTTTGGCAGCCCAAGTTGACGAATACATTGGGTTGCTGGAGATCACTCTTGGTACTAAATATCATTTACTTTTGTACTACTAGGTGGTTAATAAGGACTGTTGAATCTTGACAGAACCCAACTCAAATGCTTATTGCATTAAATTGAATTTATAAGACAAGGTTTAGGAGAAAGCAGGCTATGACCAATGAGAGAGATATGAGCCTTGGAAGCTGTCTGTTGTTCATGCCCCAAATTCTGTACATCTTCTGGGTGTAAAATGACAGGAGAAATTGTATATTGTGTAATGTAGTTCAATAAACTGTTATTGAATGTCTACTATTTGTGGGCTTCCCTAGTGGCTCATGGGTAAAGAACCCACCTGGCCATGCAGGAGACATGAGTTCTATCCCTGGGTTGGAAGGTGCCCTGGAGAAGGAAATGGCAACCTACTCCAGCATGCTTGCCTGGGAAATCCGAAACCTGATAGACTACAATCCACGGGGTCACAAAAGGGTCAGACATGACGCAGCAACTCAACAACTACTACTACTGTTTAGGAGACACATTTCTAAGCCTGGTTAGAATGTATTAGGATTCATAAGATGTGGCCTCTACCTTCCCAGAACCTATAACGTGTGGCCTTCCTGACTCAGTTCTTAACCACATGGGCGGGCCATATCAACTTCTAATGACCTCCAGGTTGAGATTACCCAGTGATTATACCTCATATTCATCTTCAAGGACAGTTGCCTTCCAGGACCTGGCCCAGTCTGTCGTTCTTTTATTTTTACTTAGCTTATTCATGTTTGGCTGCGCTGGATCTTCGTTGCTGTGCGCAGGCTTTCTCTAGCTGCAGTGAGCGCGGGCAGCTCTAGCTGTCACGTGCAGACTTCTCCTTGCAGCGACTTCTCTAGCTGCAGAGCACAGGCCCTATGGCTCGCGGGCTTCAGCAGTTGCAGCACGTGGGCTCGGTAGTTGCTGCCTGCAGGCTCAGTAGTTGTGGCACACAGCTGAGTTGCCCTGCAGCATGTGGAATTTTTCCCTATCAGGGATCAAACCCATGTCCCCTGCGTTGGCAGGTGACTTCTTAACCGCTGGACCACTGGGGAAGTCCTGCTTTTCAGTTTTCTACTCTTCACCCCTGACCTGTACTCTGAGGGTTTGGGGACTGGCTATGTTCTACCTAACTTTGTTCCTGGTCATCTTTCTCACAGAAAGATGGCAGAAATTTTCTAAACATTGGCGAAAAAGTGCTAAGTTCATNCCCAGGTCCCCTGTGTTGGCAGGTGACTTCTTAACCGCTGGACCACTGGGGAAGTCCTGCCTTTCAGTTTTCTACTCTTCACCCCTGACCTGTACTCTGAGGGTTTGGGGACTGGCTATGTTCTTCCTAACTTTGTTCCTGGTCATCTTTCTCACAGAAAGATGGCAGAAATTTTCTAAACATTGGCGAAAAAGTGCTAAGTTCATGTGTTACAAGAATTATTGCATGAGAGATTGACTTAATTTTGGTCCCTGTGGGAGATGTTAGAAGATGAAAATTTTTTTTTAATGTGTAATTTTTTTCATAGGCACTAATGATCATAATGAAATTAACCAGTGATTAGGATTTGTAGTGGGAGTAACTTGACCCTAATGAGTGGAGGCAATCATTAGTGCCCACATTTTGCTCTTTAGCCATGACATTGAACAAGGGGCCATTTAAACTTTTGAACTAGGTGTTTCTCTGCACCTAATGATGAGATCTTGTCACTTGTCTTTGAAGTGTTTCCCTGCCTTGCAGGCAGATTTTGAGGGGCAGGGATGCCTTTTGACTTCCCCACAAAAATATGGAAAGAACTTGTCTTTCTTATTGACACTCCCTTTGCCTTCCTTCAATCTTGGAAAAGGCTATAATTTTTAAATTTGTGGGAAAGCTGGAGATTTGGGGTTAATTGGCAATGTTTGCAAGCTACAGTTAGTCTCATTATGCTTTGATTATCTTAATTAAACTCCTGTCCTGGAGAGTAGTCACTGACTAATTTTTTTTCTTTCTTGCATCTCTGCACGTGTGCATCTTGAAGCTGCCTCCCTGTGGTTCTCCGAGCACATGGAGCGGGGGCCTTGCTTGTTCGTCCTCATACCCCCAGCAGAGTTGTGATGTGTCCTAAGTGCTTGTAAATGTTTCTTGAATTGAGTCAAACAAGTAGGGACATAGCTTGGAAAAGCCATGATGGTAATTCCAGTGGCTTCTAAACGTATTCTCCTTGCAAAACAAATACTTACAATTGCTAGCCCATACTGGAAAAGGCAATGGCACCCCACTCCAGGACTCTTGCTTGGAAAATCCCATGAATGGAGGAGCCTGGCAGGCTGCAGTCCATGGGGTCGCCAAGAGTCGGACACGACTGAGCGACTTCCCTTTCATTTTTCACTGTCATGCATCGGAGAAGGAAATGGCAACCCACTCCAGTGTTCCTGCCTGGAGAGTCCCAGGGACGGGGGAGCCTGGTGGGCTGCCGTCTATGGGGTCACACAGAGTCAGACACGACTGAAGTGACTTAGCAGCAGCCCATACAAATGATTTGGAAGTCTTCTCATTAGCTGCAGTAGCAAATACATAACGATCTACCGGCAAGGTGCGAGGTGGGAAAAGGGAGGATGTGATTTCAGTGCCAGTTTGACACCTGACACAGTGTTGGGAGCTCTCACACATGCCATCTCATATTATTACCTAAGTGCTTTTTCCCTGGTCCCAGCAGGTTGTTTTCAACCAAAGCCAGCTGAAGCCAGCAGGAAATTGCAGCTTGGCATGCTGAAAACCCCTGAAGGTGCCCAATGCTGCTGAAGGGGATTGATAAAAACAAGTTTGGCAGAAGCCCTTCCTTGTGGGCTCATCATTAAGTTATTACCTCTTGGGAAAACAGTTATCTGGATTAGGGGTCCCCAACCTCTGGGGTCTAATGCCTGATGATCTGAGGTGGAACTGATGTAATTATAATAGAAATAAAGTGCACAACAAATGCAATGTACTTGAATCATCCCGAGACCNGAATATTTCCAGTAAAATTGAGGACTTTTACTGTACACTTGGAAAGACTTCATGAAAATTTTATTTTTAAAATGATAGGCATTTGTTTAGCTCTTTACAGAGTATTCCCACAAAATAATGACAATGACAGTAACAATATCTGGTGTTTACCCATTGTTGACTGTGTGACAGACACTGTTTGTGGTGCTTTCCAGGCTCATTTAATCCTCTCAATAACCTTATGCATATGGGCTGTTATTACCACTATTTCCAGATGTGTAAACTGAAGCATCAGAGGGCTACATGATTTTCTTAAGTCACACAACCAGTAAGTGCTAAGGTAAAAGATTCAGCTAAAGTTATGGTTGACATCCAGGTTTTTGTCCTTCCCGCCATCCCGTGTTCTCTGTTAATCATCAGCGTCAAGCAAGAATGCTGTTTCAGAGCAATTANGTAAAAGATTCAGCTAAAGTTATGGTTGACATCCAGGTTTTTGTCCTTCCCGCCATCCCATGTTCTCTGTTAATCATCAGCGTCAAGCAAGAATGCTGTTTCAGAGCAATTAAGTGACTTAATTCTGGTGTTTCAACCAGAAGTAACAGAGAAAGATTTGATGGTTTTCCTTTTCTTTTTACTGATTTCCCCCACTCTGTGTCATGGGCATCTAGGTCAATATTTTATTGAGCTCAAACCATCCATTGAGTCCCCATTATGTACCGGGTGCTGTATGACATTTCGTGGTACAAAGATAATGAACCTCCTGCCCTTAAAAATTTTACAGCCTGAGTCTGGGGAATTAGATAAAACACAGTGACAGATGCAGTCAGTGTGAATAACGTTCTGCTAGGCGAAGTACATGTTCTCTGGGAGCACTGGGAATGGAGCGCTATCCCAGTCTTTGGATCCTGAGCACTGTAAGTCACGGTGAGCAGCATTGGCTCTGTGATTGGCTGTGTCACTGAAGAATTTTAAGCAGGTGGTGTGGAGAATGGTATAGAATAGATGAAGAGGTTTAGAGGCAAGGAGAGCCATTTAGGAGGCTATTAGAATTGTCAAGATAAGAAATGATAGGGTCCTGACCTAAGGCAGAGGCAGTGAGGCAAGCTTTTTCTGTCTCCCCAGGATACACTTAATTGATTCTTCTGTTGCCTTCAGCAGCCAGCACGTCTGCCTGGCTGTCCATTCAGCTACTGAACCTTCATCCCTTTCTTTGTCTTCCTGAACTGCAATTTGTGTACCTGTCTCTCCTTTTAGCTCCTCAGAGGCAGCCCGTGTATCTTTTTAATCTTTATTCTCAGTGTACAAGTACTGTGTCTGGTGCATGCTTTTCAAGTTCATGATGGAGATCAGTTTAGTATGGCCATAGTCTAGGGGTCTTTTTTGCCAAGGATTAAAAGGGCTGTTGGAAAAGAAGGATGAGGGAGGAGATGTCTTTTGCTCTACAGAAAAACTGAACGATGTTGACAGATGAGAATTGCCTATGACTTTACTCGGACTCTGCCAGAATGCATTAGCATTCTTCTGGGATTTAAGGTAATTTCCTGGCAGGTCTAATGTTTATTCTTAGTAGTGTTTACACAACTTCTGTGCCATCTCTTAAAAACAAATTAGGCTTCAACACAAATAATTAAAGACAGGATAGCCAAAAAAAAAAAAGACGGAAGCAGAAACATGGTTCTAGCACCCGTGTCCCCGAGGATGAACTCACCCTCTAACCGGTAAGTGAAACCCTGCTCTCCTCCCTGTAAGTTGTGCGAGGGCTGTCCATTTAGCTAAGGAGCTTGCAGAATTTCTTTATGTTTTTAAATGTGAAAGCCTCCATGGGAGCCAGATAGAGAAATCAGATTTTTATAAGCAACTGTTCTTGCTGAAGCCAGAGCCCACTTTGGGGAACTGGAAGCCATGTCCAACTGTCTTCTTCTCCACCTCCTCCTCGCCCCTAAGTAAAGGGATTGTGGAAAGCACTAATTAAGACCATCCACATTTCCCTCTTAACTGTTCATTTTGATCCAGTTTCTCCTAAATGTCACACTATTATTACATGGAGCTTTTCATAGCCACTTAGAGGTTTTGCTTTTATGTTCCAGCACGTTTGGACCCTGGTGTCTTCCAACCAGTCACAGGGGGCTTCGGCTTCTCTGCCTTCCTCCCAGGTTCTCACGTGTCCTTCTCCAGCAGTGACTGGAAGACAAGCTTACACCTTGCAGTAGATGTCTACCAAGACTTTAACTGAGAGATATTCATCGTTTAGATAAAGGACTTCCTTGAAAGGATAAATGTTAAGGGAACATTGTCCTTGAATTCATGCAGTTTATTGTTCTTGTTAAAATTTAATTATACCCCATGGAGCTCTGGCACGTGCGGCTATATTTAATGGCCATTGTGCTTCTATTGAATATGTTAAAATTAATTCTTGGCCTTACAGAAAAAGAGGCTGAACTCTGGGCCTAAAGATTTTTCAGGATTACCAACAGGCTTAAAGAGATCAGAGACCTCAGCTTGTTTGTGCCAAAGTATGAAAATGTAGTCACTTATTCTTGAGCACAGAGAAAGGATTTGTGTACATAAAATTTGGTAAAGGATTACTTTTTAGAAGAAATGAAAGGCAGTCTATGGGTGTGAGTTCTTAGGCACTTTGTAAAAGGTGGTCTGCCCAGTTCTGTCTTCTGTCTCAGTCCAGTTCTCCCCACCTGTTTTCAGAAAGCTTTACCAGTCATGTTCAGAAGCCCACCAGGGGTTGGGATGAGGGCTCCCTGTCAGCCCTGTTTGGTGGCTATGTAGTGAATTCCTACTGTCCAGTAATGCTAAGGTTGTGCCCCATTTTAGAAACCTGATTCATAAACACTTTATATTCTATAATTCTCAGCTCTATTAAGGGTGATTATTTACTTTGAAAGAGGGTTTTGAAAGTAAGTGTATTTATCCTAATTCCTGAAAATAGCCCTCTCTGAATGCTTCCTGGGGACTGTTTACAGATCATGTATAATCTAGACGAAGGAGAAGAGAAACACAGAGAGCTAAGATGTTTAAGGATCTGCTGACTCTTTGCAGAACAATCCACAAAGGCCGTTAAGAGTCTGAAATAATTTGTTTCTCAGATTCAATTTATACATATCTTTTTTTTTTTTTAGGAATGCAACACTCATTTAATGACTTGTCTAAAGACTATAGCAATTGTGATATGCTGGCATTTGATTTGCTGTGTAATTTATAAGACAATTCAGTGAATAGAAGGACAGAAGGACATCTGCCTCCCCTTCTCAGTGGCTTCCAGGGCTCAGTGAGAAACTAGGGCTAGAGAATTTAACTTTCTCTCACGTTGTTGAGTGTTGCTTGTGATCTCTGAAGGGAGGTGCTTATCTCAAAGTTTCATTCACTCCTAATAACAGTTACTTTCTTTCAAGAAGGTTGCTTTTTGCTATTGACTCCTAGAGGGAAAGAAACCAAATAACCCTGGGTATCCTGGAACATATTTATATTCATTTTTCATGTTTCTACACAATTTAAATATAAGAATATCTGATGTTCTTAAGAGTTACAAATCCTCAAAGCCAACAGAATAGATAGATCCATTAGACAGATCATAATGGAGAAACGAACAAAAAAGGTAGATGATTTGATAAGACTCTGAAGAACTGTGAAAATGGGCTTATCAGATTATACCAAGATACCTGGAATATTCATCTGAGCTTCAAATATTTACTGAGTGCTCAGTATATGCCAAAAATGTACTAACTAGGTAAGGTTCAAGGAGAAGATTATTAAACCTCTGAGCAGAATCAAATAAGAGGTCATGAGCAGACCTCAGCAAATCCCATGGACGGAGGAGCCTGATGGGCTGCAGTCCATGGGGTCGCTGAGGGTCAGACACTACTGAGCGACTTCACTTTCACTTTTCACTTTCCTGCAATGGAGAAGGAAATGGCAACCCACTCCAGTGTTCTTGCCTGGAGAATCCCAGGGACGGGGGAGCCTGGCGGGCTGCCGTCTATGGGGTCGCACAGAGCTGGACATGACTGAAGCGACTTAGCAGCAGCAGCAGCAGCAGCAACAAGAGGTCTCTGTTTTAGTACTTTGTAGGAATTTGGTAAATCAGGACATATCCAGAAAGGGCAGACTACGGGGAGAAGGTTCTGGAAGCCATTTTGTTTGAGGAACTGTTGAAGAAACAAGGACTACTTACCTGGAAAGAGGAAGATTTTTGGTAACGAGACCATGAAAAATGTCTCAGTCTTTACCGTTTATAAGATAGCTGCTCACCGTACGTGACTAAAGTATTTAAGATTAAATAAAACTTTAAAAATTAGTTCTTCACTTATACCTATACATTTCAGGGGCTCAGGGGCCACATGAACAAGCAGCTACCATTTTGGACAACACACAGATTTCCATCGCTGCAAAAAGTTCTGTTGGATATAACTGCACTGAATACTTGAGGATTTCATGTTTATTAAAAGAACAAATTTAAATTGTATATCTCCAGAAGGCACAGTTTTGCCGAATGGAGAGGAACTAGAGGGGAAAGTTTCCAGCACCAGAGATAGTCCAGTAACAGAAGAAGCAGAGTCGGAAGTTCTCTGAGAGAGGGAATGTCCCCTCTTGGTGACCCTTGTCAAGGATGCTGTAGAGGAAGTATGTATAGATGGCTCCTGCGGCATCCCGCTTTCAGACTTTGCTTGTCCACATCAGGGCCCCAGCCACAGCCCAGCCAGCCCACTCAGCCATCTGTTTAGACTCTCTGCAGCCCCACCGTCATGTGTGATGGAAAGTACCCCAGACTCAGCTCCCTCTCTCCATTCTGTTTTAGTCCTATTTAAACCCTCCTTGGGAGGTTGGTAATTTACAAAGCTTATGAAAACCTTTCAATGGAATTATGCCTAGAAAGAAATTATTTCCGGAAATCCCAAAATGGGGATATATTTTCTGAGTTTAAATTCAAGTGAATGAGGAATGAGGATAATGAAAAGACTTTGTTTTCTAACCCCGTGTAGGCTTGAGTTATCTAAGACCCTATATATTAAAACACTTGAATTTAATCAGAATAAAATATCAATTAGCAGTTGGCAACAGTTTTTCCTTGGATACGACATAAAGTGAATAGCTGACCTGTATCTGGAGAGATCTGTGTTGGCAGGGTTGATTTCTCAAATACTTGGTCAAATTCATATAGAATGGAGGGACCCTAGTGAGAAGATATTTTATATATATAAAGCTCTTTAGTAGCTTTTGAAGAGACTGCCTGAGAACTCAAATAATTATTTCTGGAAATCTGAAACCAGGAGGAGAGTTACCTGAGCACATTCCTTAATTAAGCTTGATGTATTGCCTTGCTTAAGAATCTCAGTTCTGGTCAAGCCTGGGCAATTTTATTGGTCTTTTGGAGTTCTGAAATGACACTCTCAAACTGCCCAAGAGTGCCAGAGAAGGAAAATGACACTCATTAAATACATTGGGATTGTCTGTAAGAGGTGAAGAGAGAAAATGAAGTGCAGTTCTGTAGAGTCACTGGAGGCAGCTTGTGGTCTAGACTGACAGCTGTCTCCGACTGACCTTGCCATTTTCCAAACT
Organism: Raphicerus campestris; assembly: GCA_006410735.1. Lineage (NCBI taxonomy): Eukaryota > Metazoa > Chordata > Mammalia > Artiodactyla > Bovidae > Raphicerus > Raphicerus campestris. The sequence continues at coordinate 92,786 of SJYW01013321.1, forward strand.
CTCCATGGAAACTCATTATCTGTGGTTTTTTTTTTAACCTTAATTGCTTATTTTTAACATCTTTTAGTTTGCTCTTTTGGATGGTGGATGTTATAAGCAGCTGTTTTCTCTTCTCTCTCCTCTCCTATTCAATATACAGACTCTGGTTTACTTCTTTCCAGTTGGTGGAGGTCAAACATACTTTAGGCAAGTGTTTTATCATTGATGTTCTCCAACCCACCCTGTGCTGGAAACTCAGGTATCACTTCTGTGCCCTGACCCTCTGAGAAAATGTCTCCTTCGGGCAAGCTCAGATGATTTGCTAGAACTGTTTCTTCAGGAAAGCATCTTTGGTTTGAGCTGGGCACGCTGAGGAAGGAGCTCTTGTCTAGTGTCTGTATACAGTCAAGAGAAAGTTCTCATGAGCAGTGATGCATAAATGAAGTTAGAAGATGAGTAGGAGTTTGTGGCATGGATGAGGGTGGAAACATTCTGGGGAGCAGGAATGGCATGTGTGCAGGGAAGCTCCAGACCTGAGATGTCTGAAGGAAACTCAAGGATAGTTCTGGGAAAAGAACTTAGTGAGAGAATCATTTACTTATAAACAAACATTTATTAAGTACCCATGATTTGCTCAGCCCTGTTCTAAGCACCAGAAATACTTTAGTAAAGTAAGAAAAAATACCTGCCCTTATGGTACTGATATGCTGGAGGGAAGATTCAGAAAACATTTGATACATATAATTCAAGTATTAAGTTAGTAAGTAAGTAAGTAAAGTCAGTCGTGTCTGACTCTTTGCGACCCCGTGGACTGCAGCCCACCAGGCTCCTCAGTCCATGGGATTCTCCAGGCAAGAATACTGGAGTGGGTTGCCATCTCCTTCTCCAGGGGATCTTCCCGACCCAGGGATCGAACCCAGGTCTCCTGCAAGTTAGTCCTTTCTAAATTGCTTGGAACAATTCTTGGAATATAATGGGCTATATAATGAGAAACTTTTTGGGGGAGCAAGGGGGCTCCCAAATCATTGCAGATGGTGACTGAAGCCATGAAATTAAAAGACACTTGTTCCTTGGAAGAAAAGCTATGTTCAACCTACTGCTACTGCTGCTGCTAAGTCGCTTCAGTCATGTCCAACTCTGTCTGACCCCATAGATGGGGGTCAGCCCACCAGGCTCCCCCGTCCCTGGGATTCTCCAAGCAAGAACACTGGAGTGGGTTGCCATTTCCTTCTCCAGTGCATGAAAGTGAAAAGTGAAAGTGAAGTCGCTCAGTCGTGTCCAACTCTTAGTGACCCCATGGACTGCATGCAGCCTACCAGGCTCCTCTGCCCATGGGATTTTCCAGGCAAGAGTACTGGAGTGGGTTGCCATTGCCTCCTCCAATGATCAACCTAGACAGCATATTAGAAAGCAGAGATATTACTTTGCCAGCAAAGGTCTCTCTAGTCAAAACTATGGTTTTTCCAGTAGTCATGTATAGATGTGAGAGTTGGACTATAAAGAAAGCTGAATGCCAAAGAATTGATGCTTTTGAACTTTGGTGTTGGAGAAAACTCTTGAGAGTCCCTTGGACTTCAAGGGGATCCAAACACTCCATCCTAAAGGAAATCAGTCCTAGGTGTTCATTGGAAGGACTGATGCTGAAGCTGAAACTCTAATACTTTGGCCACCTGATGCGAAGAAGTGATTCATTGGAAAAGACCCTGATGCTGGGAAAGATTGAAGGCAGGAGAAGAAGGGAACGACAGAGGATGAGATAGTTGGATGGCATCATTGACTCAATGGACATGAGTTTCAGCAAGCTCTTGGAGTTGGTGATGGACAGGGAAGCCTGGCATGCTGCAGTTCATGGGGTTGCAAACAGTTGGACACAACTGAGCAACTGAACTGAAGTATTTGATATACTGAACAATTTTGTGTGTTTGTTAGAAGGCAATAAGTGTTGTCTAGGGTGGAGGTGGGGATTATAGAGTTTGGTAAAGAAAATTGAAAATGCCAAAGGGGGTGGATAGTAATGTCACAATGCCTTTGAGAAGCCTTTTTCCAAAAGCACCATGGAGCAAAGATTTGCAAGGGATATGGGGTTAACAGTACAGTTATTTTGATAAAGCACCTTTCTGTGCAGGTAACAATCAGTGCAAAGACCATAAGACTGGAGACTGTCTTCAGGAAATAGTAAGGATGCAAGGGTGGGAGAATGAGGTTGGGGAGACAGGGAGCAGATGAAAGGTCATCATAAGGACTTGAGCTTTCATTCTGAGAAAATTGAAGGGCTGTGAAGTTTGACTTAGATTTGAAGAGGTCAGTCTGGCAGCTCTACTGAGAATAGACTTTAGGGGGTAGCACTAATAGCCACATGAAAAGGCAGCGAGCTGAACAGCTACTCAGGATACTAACCTGTAAAGGGCACTGAAATAGCACTTTTTTAAAGAAGAGATTATTCCTACTGGAACTCACCTCAGGGAAGGTACAGTTCATATCAGTGAAATTTAATCAAGAACTTAAATTCCTTTTTTAAAGAAAAGAAAATTAAATCTAAGAACTCACCCTCAATCAAGAATGTGATTGGCTGGGTAACAGAGATAGCCACTGAGTGTGTTCTGAGGACCACGGGCTAGTGAACTGTGGACTCTTTGTTTTGATGAGTATGAGCTACAGTGTGGGGCCAGAGTGGAATTATCAGGATTATGAAAGAGAGGACTCCCTCCACTTGGAGTTCAGCCCCTCCATAGACGAGGCTTCTTATTGAATCAGACCATCCAGAGAGCAAAGCTTCAGTCTCACTGCTCTGAGAGCAAATACAGAACCAGTTCCTGAATGACCTTGAATACCCTTCACAAAATACCTGGTTACATAAGCCACACATTTCCATGATGGCCTTCTTTTCCCATCTTCAGACTCTAGAGAAGGAGAATGTTCTATTCCTTCATCCTGGGAGCAGTTTTATTCCACTCCTCAGTGATAATGATTCACTGTTACTCAGAAAGACGTTGCAAATCATTTCTGAAAGTGTCTGCCCTTGAACAGTGGGGTTTAGCTGAGGATGGCTCAGAGGGTTAGCTGCTGCTGCCCTAAAGATTTGGCCCCTTGGAGTGGAGCCCTAGCGATCGTTGACCTGGGTGAACAGTTCCCAGAACTGCAGTTCAGAAAGGACTATGTGGTTGCAACAACCTGCCTTAATCCAGCACACTTTGTTGAGTGCCTGGACCATGACTTGTGTCCTTGATGGACGCACTTCCAGCTCTGTCATCTGTCCCCTGAGAACTTGTCAGTCCTACCTAGATTAGACCCGTTAGCAGACAAGAAGCAAGCTCATATATGCATGCTGTTCATTCAAAGTGCGCATATAGTTGTTTAATATGAAGAAATGCTATTTTGCTTGTAACTGTGCTGAATTATTCTGGAATGGTGAAACTACAAGTGTAATAGGAGTTTTCTGTATTAATCACCTGTGTATACATGTCAAAAAATGTGCACAGTGTCTAATTCTTTCCTTTTTCTTGGTGTCTATTCTGAATACGTTTACTGAAATATACATTTTTGTCTGCTGAATCCAGTTTAAAAATTGAGGCTTGTATTTTATTCATCTTTTCGAAATGTAACTTTTCTGAATTTAACTTATTTCAACCCAAGTATTAATCTGAGATAGGCTGGATATTTTTTTAAAATGAATTCTTTACTAGAGGTAGCTTGAAAAGCACTGAACTAGAAAACTAAGTAGAGGGACTATGCTACTATTTTTATTTCTTTTTTGTGGAGACTGTCCAGACCCATCAGCAGTAGGGGTGCTTTGAGTTGTTTCCCACTTGTAACAATGAGTTTATGGGGCGCTGTCTGCACCCATTCTCCTGTCCTCTCCTGTCTCTATGCCTGTGACTACACAAGGCGGTTCCCCATGGAGTCAGTAAAGCTGCCCACAGAGAATACAGTGAAAAGAATAAAGATAGAACCTCCCATCGCCCAACTCATTTTAGACAATAAAACCAACTATAAAAGTCAATCCAAAGGTCAAGCAATGTGGGAGGCAGAGCATCTTACCCTTCATGGGAAGGCGAACTTAAAGGTTATTTTTCCTTTACCTTCTTTCTAAAGGGAGCACAGCCATCAAAAGAAGAAAGCTGACAACCTCCAGTTCAGCTTTCAGGATTTCAGTTGAGAGTATCTAAGAAGTATTTTTCTTCTCACCATGAGATTATCTGTTAAAGCAATTCTGCAGTCAGTCTGAATACATATAAACTAAAATGACTGACACTCTGAGAGTTAACATTTGCAACTGGCAACGTGCAAAAAGCAGCTTTGCAAAATGTGCCTTTGTGTGCAGAGCCCAGTGACTAGTGACTAACTAGTCCTCCTGACCAAGCTGTGTAGGCACAGAACCTGGGTGGTGTCTTCACCACGTCTATCCTGGACCTGCCAAGTTGGCATCTGGCTACTCAAAGTCTGGTGGGAAATACATTCACCATCAAAGAGCTAGGTTCTTAAACCAGGATGGATTATACATGTACTTTTTCAATTTCATAAATACAGTTCTAACCTTTTAAAAATATCAGCTGGCAAAATCCTTTATGAAGATGTATTCTTTCCTTAACTCCATATTTATCATATAGTAAACATTAACAAATACCTCTGTGTTTCAAAGATCTAGGTGGAGAACTGGAAAGATGAAAGATGAAAGTATCCAACCTAAAGGAGTGTTTGTTATAGGGCAAATAAGTAATTATTTAAATACCTCTTATTTGTACATTACAGTTTACATTTGAACATTACAGCTGCCCTCATCCCAGTGAACTAGGCAAGGACGAGTTGTTGCCATTTTTCCAAAGAGGAACTGGAGAAGAGGATGTATTAAATCATCATCTTACATTCACACCACAAATGGCAGATCCGGAACACAGTGCTGGCTAAAAGCATAATTTTGGTGTCAGCTCAATCTGGGTTCACAACCAGCCCCAGTAGTCATCACTTTGTCTGGGTATTTTGGACATATCAGCCTATTTGTGCTTCTGCCTTCTTTATCTATAAAATAGAGATGACATCTGCCTCATAGGCTATTGTAAGATTAATTGAGAAAATGTGGAGGTGGCAGGAGCTTAGTAAGTGATGGGAGGTATCACTACTTTATCAAGAATACTTTATTAAGCTCCCACTTACACTGCACTCTGTGGAAGTTAACATAAACCCAGGAACTCACAGTACAGTGAGAAGTAGACAAACGATATAACACAATAAAATGAAAGTGACAAATCGGGCACTGATGAGGACCACCTCCTCAGTGTTCCCATAGCAACGTCTAGATCTCAGAGCATGTGTGGAATACGCTGTGATTAATAGGGTCTGTGGCCACCCTACCCTCACCTCTCACCAGTAGATTATGAACTCCAGGTAAGTTTCAGTATTTTTCCTAAAACTTAGCTACCATAGGAATACTGATGGAGGTCAGAGTCAGAGAATGAGTGCATCAAGGACACAGCCATGGTGTCTGCCCTTGGAACGTGCCGTGTGGCTGACACTCAACTAAAGCATGCTGGGTCAGGTAGACTGCTGATGATCAGACTGGTCTTTCTGGGATTTTCAGTTGTCTTTTGTTGATTTCTACTGTAATTCCGTTGTTGTATGACAATCACTGTTACATGATTTCTGTTCTTTTTACTTTGTGAAAGTGTGTTTTCTGGCCCAGAATGTGGTCGCTCTTGGCAAATATTCCAAGTGAGCTTGAGAAGAGTGTGTATTGTGCTGTTGATTGTCGTCTGTAGATGTCCGTGGTATCCGGTTGATTGGTGGTGTTGAGTTCAACCAGGTCTTACTGAGTCCCTCCCTGCTGAATCAGTCCATTTCTGATAAAGGGATATTGGCATTGCCAGTTATCGTAGATTCGCGGGTCTCTCTTTGCAGCTCTATGTTTCCGCCTTATGGAGTCTAACGCTCTGTTAGTGGGTACAGACACATTGAGAGCTGTCACGACTTCTTGGAGAACTGATTCCTTTCTTTTGCTATTATTTTATATAATTCACTTTCAATTTTTTTTTTTCCTAAAATGAGGCAGGTAATGCTGTGTTCTCAAAATTCACTTTCAGGTCTTCATCACTAGCCAGTTCCAAAGATATTAGTTAACTTTAAATTATTTTTTGATGAAAAATGAATCTGTAGAATTTTTATGCGTAAACCTAGGAAAAAAGATTCAAAATATTCTATCAAATTCACGAAATACTTGGCAATAATTTTTGGCAGATGTACTGTATCAATATCATCACCTCTTTCCCTGATAAAAGTCTAGAATGTGGTGTAAACATGGAAACTGTTCTTTTAAGCATCTAGCTTTCATTTTCAGTCTTCAGTCTTATCTGCCATTGAAAAAATGTTTCTCCTTAGCATGACAGGATTAAGATCATTAAAATAGCAAGGATTAAAAAAAAAAAGCTAGTGGGAACTGCACACAGGAAGCTTGGCTTGATGCTCTGTGATGACCTAGATGGGCAGGATCAGAGGCGGGGGTTTTCCCCTTGATAACCATCAAAATACAATATTGTTGTTGATGATTAGCTGCCTTCTCCATTGTTCATTCAGAGTCACCATGAATTTAGCTCATTTACCTTTATGTATTTCACAATTTTTGCTATGTCACTAAATACAGTGTTTAGCTGACTTGCTTTTGAAGCCAGCCATTCTCAACAAAGGCAGCAGCGCATTCATTTACCTTCTGGTGTACGCTTATTAATCCGGGTAGTCACTCCAGAGTGTTTTCCTATCATTGCAGCTGTGCTATCAGAACATACTTGTACATAGCGTTTAAACTCCAAACCACATCTGTTGACAATGGTAATTCTTTTTAGCTTAATACATTTGAAAGCTAGTGGTATCTTTTGGCAGTGAGCATGAAAAAAAATGTTTCCTTCCTTTGCATCACCACCATGCCCAAATCACACCCATACTGAAAGATTGCCGAATTGGCAGCGCACGTATTAATGTGCAATGAAAAACATTTCTCTTGCTTCATTTGGGCAATGAGTTGATCTTATCGTTTCCCTGACTTGTTAATCTGTGATGTCATTTGAAAGTGGTAGTGGACTTCCCTTCTTTGCTATAGATTCATGTTTCCAAATAAACACCTCTGTTGCAGATTTTCACTAATGCCTCATCGATTGCACAGGTTATTTTTTTTCCCTTAGCAACTCAAAGTGCTATTTTAGTAGAAGTGAATAAGCACTAACATGTAAAATATTGGACACTTGCTTCTGTGGCTTTCTAATGCAATACTTTTAAATTTCAAATAATTCTTTTAGTTTTGAGCTTTTTTTTCCCCAGCCTTTTGTGAGTAAATTGTTGCCCAAGAAGTTTTGAAGGAATCCTTAGTTGGAACATCTCTGCCAATAGCACACCTTTGGGTTTAGCATACCACCCTCAAACATGGCTATAAACTCAACTCAAACTTGGTATATGAGGAGTGGTCCTCCTGAATAAAACTAGCACAAAATCTTTAGTTTCTATTTCTTTGGAATCACTTCCTTTGCTATTATTTGGTTTCCTTCTACTGATGTATTCAGATGAAGTATATCTTTTGTTACTGAAACAAACGAGAGTAAGGTGGAATTTCTTCTACTGTTAGAAATGAAAACATATAATACAAATTTTCCTTTTTAATTAAACTAATGTTAAGCTACAAATTAAGCAAGTTTGATTAAAAGTTGAAATGATCATGAGAACAACAAGTTAGAAAAGTAAATCGATTCCAACATTTTTTTGTATCTTACTTGTCTTCTGTGGATTCTCTCATCTGACTTCCTAATCGACACTTCTCATCTCAGCTGTCAAGGAGTTGGGTAGGAAGATGTTTCTCTAGTAATTGTTTAAAATCCCTCTATAGCCTAATTCATGGAAAAAGTAGGGAAACCAGGATTTCATGTCTTTTATGTTTCATTTTATTTCCTAAGGAGTATGATAGTATCTCGGAGAAGGCGGTGGCACCCCACTCCAGTACTCTTGCCTGGAAAATCCCATGGATGGAGGAGCCTGGTAGGCTGTAGTCCATGGGGTCACTAAGAGTTGGACATGACTGAGCGACTTCACTTTCACTTTTCACTTTCATGCATTGGAGAAGGAAATGGCAACCCACTCCAGTGTTCTTGCCTGGAGAATCCCAGGGATGGGGGAGCCTGGTGGGCTGCCATCTATGGGGTCGCACAGAATCAGACACGACTGAAGTGACTTAGCAGCAGCAGCAGCAGTAGCATGATATCTAATTGTGTCCAGGAGAAATGAGACATTTTCACCATCCCAGGTGTAAGATTCATGATTATATTGATTATGTTTAACTGTATATATGGTATCAAAAAATGTGATGGCTTCAGAGCAACACATATATTTTGAGCACCTATAATATTCCAGGCCCTGTGATAGACTCAGTAGAGAATACTAGAGTAAGTTAATCATAGCATCTGTCATCTATGACCTGACAAATATAACGTGTATTGATTATCTGTTGCTGCATAACAAATTACTCAAAGCTTTAAAGTGTTAGTCGCTAAGTATGTCTGACTCTTTGCAACCCCATGGACTATGGCCCACCAGGCTCCTCTGTCCATGGGATTCTCCAGGCAAGAATGCTGGAGTGGGTAGCCATTTCCTTCTGCAGGGGATCTTCCCAACCCAGATTACATCTGGGTCTTCTGCATTGCAGGCAGATTCTTTACCATCTGAGCCACCAGGGAAGCCCACTCAAAGCTTAGTGATTTCAAACTGTAAATATTTCTTTATTTAGCTCATACATCTGCATCTGGACAGTGGTTCATCAGGGCGTCTCACTTCTGTTTCATAGGTTGTCAGTAGGCTCAGCTTAAATGGGGACTGTGTGCTCCTCTTTCAAGATGGCTCGCTCACATGGGCAGCAGATTGGTCCTTGGGACCAATTATAGCCTGGGAACTTAGCTGGGGCTTTGAGCCAGGGACTCAGGTTCCTTTCCATGCAGGCTTCTGCATAGGATGCTTGGACTTCCTCACAGTGTGATGGCTGGGTTCCAAGTGTGAGTGTTTCNTGGCACCCCACTCCAGTACTCTTGCCTGGAAAATCCCATGGATGGAGGAGCCTGGTGGGCTGCAGTCCATGGGGTCACTAAGAGTTGGACATGACTGAGCGACTTCACTTTCACTTTTCACTTTCATGCATTGGAGAAGGAAATGGCAACCCACTCCAGTGTTCTTGCCTGGAGAATCCCAGGGATGGGGGAGCCTGGTGGGCTGCCATCTATGGGGTCGCACAGAATCAGACACGACTGAAGTGACTTAGCAGCAGCAGCAGCAGTAGCATGATATCTAATTGTGTCCAGGAGAAATGAGACATTTTCACCATCCCAGGTGTAAGATTCATGATTATATTGATTATGTTTAACTGTATATATGGTATCAAAAAATGTGATGGCTTCAGAGCAACACATATATTTTGAGCACCTATAATATTCCAGGCCCTGTGATAGACTCAGTAGAGAATACTAGAGTAAGTTAATCATAGCATCTGTCATCTATGACCTGACAAATATAACGTGTATTGATTATCTGTTGCTGCATAACAAATTACTCAAAGCTTTAAAGTGTTAGTCGCTAAGTATGTCTGACTCTTTGCAACCCCATGGACTATGGCCCACCAGGCTCCTCTGTCCATGGGATTCTCCAGGCAAGAATGCTGGAGTGGGTAGCCATTTCCTTCTGCAGGGGATCTTCCCAACCCAGATTACATCTGGGTCTTCTGCATTGCAGGCAGATTCTTTACCATCTGAGCCACCAGGGAAGCCCACTCAAAGCTTAGTGATTTCAAACTGTAAATATTTCTTTATTTAGCTCATACATCTGCATCTGGACAGTGGTTCATCAGGGCGTCTCACTTCTGTTTCATAGGTTGTCAGTAGGCTCAGCTTAAATGGGGACTGTGTGCTCCTCTTTCAAGATGGCTCGCTCACATGGGCAGCAGATTGGTCCTTGGGACCAATTATAGCCTGGGAACTTAGCTGGGGCTTTGAGCCAGGGACTCAGGTTCCTTTCCATGCAGGCTTCTGCATAGGATGCTTGGACTTCCTCACAGTGTGATGGCTGGGTTCCAAGTGTGAGTGTTTCAGGTGGTCAAGGCAGAAAGGCATGGCACTTTTAAGACCCAACCTCAGAAGTCACATAACATGTCTTCTGTCAGCTTTAGAAGTTGTATAAAGACCTGCCTTTACAGGCAGTCACAAAAACCTGCCAAGGTAAAAGAGAGGGGAACAAACCTATTGATGGGTATATGGCAGGATTATAGAAGAGTGATGGGACATATTGTTGTAACCGTCTTTAGAAAATACAGCCTGCCATTCAAGTCATTTGTCTATTCATTCAACAGATATTCACTAGGCACTTACTATGTCCCTGGTCTGTTAAGGACTGAGTATTCAAAGATAAATCAGAGATGGTTTCTGCCCTAAAGGAACTATCAATTTTAGGAGAGAAAGATGATATAATTAACTATATATAATAAAATGTAAGTGTACTATACCAAAGTTTATACAAATTAAATGGTGACACAAAGAGAAGGGGTAAATTTTCTCGGGGAAGTTACATGTACGATGACTCTCAAAGGGTGTGTAGGGCAATAGTTCTCAAAGCATGATCTGTGTGTCCATGGGGGTCCCCTGGACTTTTTCAGGGAGTTTGTGAGGTCAAAACTATGGATGTAATAATACTCAGACATGGTCTGTTTGACTGTGTAGATGTGTCCACTGATGATATTTACAAAAGCAGTGGTGTATGAAAGAGTTAGCCGCCTAGCATGAATGAGGCAGTGTTGATTCTTCACTGCTCTGCACTCATCAACAAAAAATTTAGTTTCACTCAAGAATGCCCATGATGGAGCCAGAATAACTAAATTTATTAAATTTCAATTCCTGAGTACATATTTTAATATCCCATGTACAAAATGAGAATTATGCATAAAGCACTTTGCATACTGCAATATTATGACTGTCTCAAGGAAAAGATTTTGTGCAATTGAATTCCTAGCTGAAGTGGCTGCTGTTTTCAGGACCATTTTTTACTTGAGAGAACAACTGCCATACAAACTAGGGTTATTCAAGCTTGGGTGTCTGGCAGACATTTTCTTGAAAATCAATGAGGTGAGCCTGTCACTTCAAGGAAAACAACTGACAATATTTGTTGCCAGTTATGAAATTAAAGCTTTCAAGCAAACATTAGTATTGTGAAAAACTGATATCTGCCAACATGATTTTAATGGTTTCCAGAGACTGGTTTGATGCAATTGATACTATTAGCAAATTGATTTTTTGATCTTTTTTGATGAAATGTGTTGGTTTGGCACAAAGAAATGCAAGTTTTGGAAGAGCTTTATAATGCAGTGAATCCATATTTTCCAAATGACCAATGCACAATGTTCAAAATCATGCATAAGTAAAAAGATCCATTCAAAGAGTTGAGAAAGACCAATGGGTTAATGTAACGGAGTATGAGAATTTTATTGATCTTTCAGACTCCACATTAAATTGTAAGACACTACCATTTGTTGAATTTTAGGACAGTATCAAAAGCAATGTTCTCAGTTATCCAAAAAGTAGTTCTTTCTTTTCTATCTGCATATCTATGTGAAACTGAATTTTCCTTTCAACTACAACAACATATTGCTTCAGATTGAATGCAAAAGCAGGTATAAAATTCTGTCATCTCTGAAGTCAGACCTTAAAAAGATTTAGAAAAATGTGAAGCAGTAACATTCTTAGTAATTTTTTGATGTTTTGGACAATATTTCTATTTTCATAAAATGTATTATCTATGTTAATATATGATGAGTTTATTATTTTTAAAGTAGATAAGGCAAATATTTTTACTTTCCTCAGATTTCGTTTCAAATGTGTAAATAGTGATAGACATAGGACACATAAACGAACGCTGTCTGTGGTGCACAGTCTTTTGAGGGTAGAAAGGAGACCCGAGACCCAAATTTGAAGACAAATTTCAGGCGATCGCATTCACCAGGATAATGAACATGCTGGGAGCAAAGTCTCAGCAGTCCCAGTGAGCGTGCTGGGCAGTTTGGAAGACTGTGCACATTCAGATGGGCACCAGAGTAGGGCAGAAGATGGGGCAGAGAGAGAGGAGGCAGGTTGGTGGGCAGGGGGCAGCTGTGATAGAGTGCTGAGGCCTCAGACGGCCTGCTTTGAATCTTGTTCGACCACTTGGTTCCCGTGTGATGTGAGGCAAATTACTTAGCCTCTCTGTATCTTAGTTTTCAAACAGGGGTAATCATAGCTTTGTTACCAACCAGGGTTCTTGACCTCCTTAATCAAAAGAAACTGATAAGAGGCCAGACAAGAAATTTCAGTTCAGTTCAGTCACTCAGTCGTGTCCGACTCTTTGCGACCCCATGAATCGCAGCATGCCAGGCCTCCCTGTCC
>SJYW01013326.1:0-12199 GCA_006410735.1 Raphicerus campestris
GAGAACCTACCCTTGTGCCAACAAACTGCAGGGATAGATTCCTGGATGCACATGAAACATCTAAAAAAAGCACCAGACCCTAAGACTGGGCTTATATACCATCTGGTGACTTGAAGGTAAGGATTTCCCAGAACTGAAGCAGACATCTGATGAGATAGCTTTCCCAAGATGTCTGGACAAGGCCTGAGACAAGGTTTAGAATTCACAGAAGTCTCTTTCTTTCATGTAGACTATAAACAAACTCTGGATTTCTATCCAAATTCATGGTCTCTGAATGTACAAATATTGACAAAACATTTGGTTCTAAACAGTTTCTTTTGAGATAACAAACTGTCTAATTACTTCTTGTTTATTCCTGCAGTGTGTCTTCATAAAGACTTAATTCCTTCAGTTTTAAGTGTGCCCGTGCTGTAGAAATGCAGCCCACTCCAGTACTATTGCCTGGAAAATCCCATGGACAGAGGAGCCTGGTAGGCTACAGTCCATGGGGTCACAAAGAGTCGGACACGACTGAGCGACTTCACTTCACTTTGCTATAGTCGCTTTTTTTAAGATACAGACTTTAGATGGGAAATGCCTGAGATGTCTCTCTTCCATCCCTTCTTGTTACTCAAATGTGACCACCATAGCTTTCTCATCTGCATTTGTTCCTTCTGATGTGGGACATGGAGCCCAGGAAAGGTCCTTCCTGGCACAAAAGGCCAGGGACAAATGTTTCAATGTTTCAACAGTTTCAGAAACTGTTTAGAACCAAATGTTTTGTCAATATTTGTAAATTCAGAGACCACGAGGAACAAAAGGCCACTGAATGCTGGTAACAAACAAAACAAAGTCAAAAAAGAGACAAAAAATCCTGGCTCTTCACTATTGATGCTTTTGGAGAAATATCTTGATCAAAAGGGGGAAATATGAAAATTAATAAGGGTAAACCTCACTAAAATGCAATCAGAAGGCCAGAAAGTGGAGCTATCATGCAAGCACCATTCAAGATCAATACAGATCCCAACAGGATGACAAGTAATTTGGGTCTCCAGCAGAAAGTGGCTCTACTAAGTACCAGCAGGAGAAGAAAAAAATTTCCCCTTGCCTGTCAAAATCTCAGCCAAGGAGAGACAGTCACAATTCAGCCAATGAAAAGACACTGTAAGTCAAACTCCCAATTTCCTCCAATGAACTTTTTTTTGGGGGGGTTCAGTTCAGTTTAGTCGCTCAGTCGTGTCCGACTCTTTGCGACCCCATGAATCGCAGAANCGGGAAGCAGGAATTGTGAGCAGGAATGGAGGTCACTGGCTGCCTGTGAGGGCAGGCAGGGAGCTGGAGAGGAGGCTGGAAAAGCTGTTGGGTATACCAGAGTCAGGATGGAGATTTAAAAGGACTGCTAAACCAGCCTTTCACCACTGAACTCATGGAACAGAAATAATATTTCCAAAGGGAAATGAACATTTGTGATGGATGTGCATATTTATTTATACATACCCTACCTGGCTTTCTATAAATTTTAAAGACCAATTAGATATTAGATAATGAACATCATACTTTTTGAATTTGGGAAAAGATTATAAATATATATATATATTATTGTGATAAGCCTCTTTAGTTCATGTTTAATAGTAACTATAATTTATTGAGCTACAAATGACCGAGGGTTATCTTAATTAATTATCACACCAACCAGAAAAGTCTTGGTGACCTCTTTAAGGTATTCCTGGCCAATCAACACCTCTCTGAATGTGTGTGTGTGAATGTGTGTAAGTGGGTGTGTGTGTCAGTGTGTGTTTGTAAGAGTTTTGTGGTGTAGTGTGTCAATGTGTGTAAAGATGGGTGTGTATGTGGAGGGACTGTGCATGAATGCGTGTATTGTGTGTGTATGGATGTCTGGTGTCTGGGTGTATGTATTGATAGGTGTGACAGGCCTGGGTATGGGGGAGGTGTGTGTGTATGTGTGTATGCGTGTGTTTCTGTGTGTGTGCCTGGCACCCGCACCCCACCTGCTTTCCCGCCATCAAGGCCGGGTGCTCTAGGCAGCAGCGTGGCTGCCATGAGATGCACTAACAGCGGTCCTGGAGCATTTCCTCATCCCGTGCTCCCTGCCTCCTCCCCCACCCCAGTCCATTCCCAGATGGGGAACCCCTAAGCTCCCTAACTGGGTCCTGTGCACAAGGGTGCTCTCAGGGCCAGGTGAGATAGCCTTCCTGTTCAGCTCCCGGGGTTTTTCTCCCCTTACTCAAGAAGACTTTTTATTCCTGGCTTAGGATAGTTATTGAGATCACCATGACCCACTCGTTTCAGCACCTGCTCAGATGTGCTCCATTTTATACCCAGCCAGAAGCCTGAACTTAACCACCCAGGAGGAGGGGCACAAGGCCCCCTCTGTTACAAGTTGGGGAGAGCCTGCTTCATCAGTGGCTAACTACAAGGTTTATAAGACTCATTGTCCCCTGGGCTCATGATATGGCTGATATTTAAAAGAATTCACAAGCAATTTGGCCTGGTACCAACCATACAGAATGGATTCCATGCTTGATGGATAGCCAACCTTTTCTGGTCCCCCGCTGCTTGCAAGGCCCATAAATAATCATCTGCAGAAAGACAAGGTGGGAGCAGGCCTAAGCCCCAAGAAACCTTGACACTACGGCAGCTTGACTGTCCCTGGTCTCTGCTTCTCTTACTACTAATAAGAACTCCTATTTATTGAGTGCGTGACTCCACTGTGCCAAGCACTTTGCACATACGATTGCATCTAATCCCCACATAACTGTCTGAGGTAGTACTATTTTCGTTCCCATTTTACAGATGGGAATGTTGAGCCCAGAGGAGTTAGGTCCCTTGCCCAAGATGACACAGTCAGTAAGAGCCAGAGCTCAGGTTTAATCTGAGCTGGTCTGAACACTTTCAAGTCTCTCAATGCCCCCATTTCTCTGCTGGGGAAGCCAGCTACAGGTGGTGGGAGTAGGGTGGAGACTGCCTTGGAGGGTGGCTGCTGCAGTCCTCCAGGCTGCTTGCAATAGAATTCCCTGTAATTTGATTATAAATCATATTTCCAACCCAGCTGGCTCCGAAGGTCGCCGGTAATCAAACTGTCAGCAGGCCATCTTCAGCGGCTGCCGTAATCAGGGCACTGAGCCAGGAGAGCCTGTGGAAATCAAGCTTCCTGCCCACACTGTTGGGGGTGGGTGAGAGACCAGAGATGGGAACTGGTCCACAGGGCTTGGAGCTGGAGGCTGAGTGACAGCTGTGTTTCTGGCTTCTGGAGAATGAGGGAAGGGGTGAAACTCCAGTTTTGTCTCAGACCTCTGGGTGGTTCCAGCTGTCAGCAAAAATGGTCGAGTTGAACCTTCTGATCCAGGAAAGGCAGCAGGTTGCAGAGTTCTGATGACATCACTAGGATGGGAGTTTGGGGTCTTCCCTGGGGACACGGAGCCTTGGGGAAGAGGCAGAGGAGTTATGTTTTCTAAACCACCAGCTAAGTGACACACACACACACAGCATCCTGTGTAATCCATCAACAAGTCCTATGTGCTGGGTAGTCTCATATGCTCTCCATTTCCTGGTGGCTCAGATTGGCAAAGGGCCCATAGCTTGCATGTATCCAGGTTGCCCTTTAGATGGATAGCTAGGTTTTATCTATACTTCGTGGGTGCTCAGTTGCTGAGTTGTGTCTGACTCTTTGTGACCCCATGGACTGTAACCTGCCAGGCTCCTCCGTCCATGGGATTTTCCAGGCAAGAATACTGAAGTGGGTTGCCATTTCCTTCTCCAGGGGATCTTCCCGACTCAGGGATTTAACTCAGGTCTCCCACATTGTAGGCAGACTTTACCGTCTGAGCCACTAGGGAAGTTATTGTAGTATTTTTCAATTTCAAAATTTTGAAATGAGGCTGGGAAATGTTGGTGATATAAAAAGTGAACAAGTGTCTTGTCTGCAGGACTGTTCATAGCCTTTAACCCACTGTATCATGTCTCTTCATGAGAGGAGGGATAGGAAGCAACCTGGGACCCCAGAGGCTCCAGAAGGGAGAGGAGTGGTACCTTGTCTCCAATCCATCATGTGGAGGACTCTGGCCCACCAAAGGAGCTTGCTCTCCGAGCCCCTGTCCCCCATCTTAATACAGTGGGGTGAGTAGCTGTCTCTTATACACATCTAGATGTGTATAAGAGACAGCAGAACGCCAGGCCTCCCTGTCCATCACCAACTCCCGGAGTTCACTCAGACTCACGTCCATCGAGTCTGTGATGCCATCCAGCCATCTCATCCTCTGTCGTGTCTTTTTTTTTTTTTTTTTTTTAAGGGGGAGAGGGAGAGGGTGGGATGATTTGGGAGAATGGCATTGAAACATGTTTAATATCATATAAGAAACTAATCGCCAGGCCAGGTTTGATGCAGGATACAGGATGCTTGGGGCTGGTGCTCTGGGACGACCCAGAGTGATGGTACGGGGAGGGGTGAGGGAGGGGGGTTCAGGATGGGGAACATGTGTATACCTGTGGCGGATTCATGTTGATGTATGGCAAAACCAATACAATATTGTAAAGTAATTAGCCTCCAATGGACTTTTTGTTTATAACAGTCCCTCCTCATTTCCCTTCCTCTCTATAAAAGAATTTCCTCTCCAATGCCTAACAGCTTGCACGTGGTTCACCATAGTTGCATGCCTTAAATTGCAATTCTAACTGCTCCCAAATAAACCATTTTTGCTGGTAAAATTGCTGGCTATTTTACTGTTGTTGGGTAACAAGGGAAAGATTCTGTCTAGCTCTGAGATTTGCTGATTGGATTGACAACGGTGCCCATAGCAGCTGTAGATAGGGGTGGAGAAACAACTGAGGGGCTGAAGCAGAAGTTATGTGAGCTGGGGTAGGAGGAGGTGATAATGAGAGAAATGGGGTGAATAGGGCAGGTATTTAAAAGATTGATGACATGAACCTACTGAAAGAGCAGAAGGGAACTTAAGCTCCAAGTTTAAAGAGATTGAGCATAACCTTCTTTGAGCTGAGCCTGGGAGTAGCTGATGATGCAAGGTGAAATGGGGCCACTGAGGTCTGGACACAAGGGTCTGGGAATCAATAGCCAATGACTGATATATCTTATGCACTTCAGTCTAGGAAGCAGGTGACTTATGATCTAATTAATGGCAGAGTAGTAATTGTATCCAGGTCATCTAACTATGTTGTTTAAAACTTTTTTTATTATGGTAAAACATGTAAAATAAAAATTAGCATTTTAATTATTCTTAAGTGGATACTTTAGTAGCATTAAGTACATTCACATCATTGTGCAACCATCATCACTATTCATTTCCAGAACTTCTTCCTGACCCCAGACAGAAGCTCTGTACCCATTAAACAATAACTACCCATTCCTTCCCTCCATGACACTGAGAACCTCTATTTTACTTTGTCTCTATGGATTTCAAATAGAGATATTTGTCTCTAAATATTTCAAATAAGTGGAGTCACATTGTATTTGTACTTTTGTGTCTAGGTATCTGGCCTATTTCACTTACCTTAACGTTTTCAGGGTTTATTCATGTTGTAGCATGTGTCAGAACTTTTTACATGACTGAATAATATTCTATCATATGGTGATACCACATTTGTTTACCTATTTATCTGTTGATAGACACTTGGTTATCCCCCACCACCCCTTGGCTATTGTGAATAATGTCGCTGTGAATATCCAAGTATCTCTTGAGTCCCTTTTTTCTTCTTTTGGGTCTATACCTAGGAGGGGGATTGTTGAGTAACTTATGTTTTGCCATCAATTTGCTGTGTGCTTCTGCTTAAGTCACTTCTACCATTTGGAATTATTTATCTGATATCTTTAAAATGTAGTGTTTAAAAAAATTTTTTTTTACAAGGCTTGAAAAGCTAGAAGGGACTTCCCTGGTGGTTCAGTGGTTAAGAATCCACCTGCCAATGCAGACGACTTGGTTTTGAGACCTGGTGCAGGAAGATTCCACATGCTACAGGGCAACCAAGCCCCGACACCACGTCTACTGAGCCCGAGCATGACAGCTGGGGAGTATCCCTCACTCATCGCATCTAGAGAAAAGCCTGTGCGCAGCAACGCAGATCTAGTGCAGCCAGGAAAAAAAAAAGCTAGGGGGATGGCTGACCATTGAAAAATAAAAAGGGAGAGTGTGTGTAGAGGGCTCAGCTTTGGTGGGAAGCTTCCAGTTACAAGGAGGATTGGTGACAAAAGAGGGGCTTGCAAAGGAAACAGACGAGGAGTGTTGGTGGAGGAAGACTGTCTTTCCTAGAATCAAGAGGAAGGCTAGGAACAAGGTGGTGAGAGAGAAATAAAAGCCTGACCCAAAGGAGTGCTCACAATGAGGTTGTTAATTTGATTTGATGAGCTGAAGTTGGGCTAAGCATAAAATCTGGGGTGAGAGCCAGAGGTCTCATCCTCCGGGAAGCAGGAATTGTGAGCAGGAATGGAGGTCACTGGCTGCCTGTGAGGGCAGGCAGGGAGCTGGAGAGGAGGCTGGAAAAGCTGTTGGGTATACCAGAGTCAGGATGGAGATTTAAAAGGACTGCTAAACCAGCCTTTCACCACTGAGCTCATGGAACAGAAATAATATTTCCAAAGGGAAATGAACATTTGTGATGGATGTGCATATTTATTTATACATACCCTACCTGGCTTTCTATAAATTTTAAAGACCAATTAGATATTAGATAATGAACATCATACTTTTTGAATTTGGGAAAAGATTATAAATATATATATATATTATTGTGATAAGCCTCTTTAGTTCATGTTTAATAGTAACTATAATTTATTGAGCTACAAATGACCGAGGGTTATCTTAATTAATTATCACACCAACCAGAAAAGTCTTGGTGACCTCTTTAAGGTATTCCTGGCCAATCAACACCTCTCTGAATGTGTGTGTGTGAATGTGTGTAAGTGGGTGTGTGTGTCAGTGTGTGTTTGTAAGAGTTTTGTGGTGTAGTGTGTCAATGTGTGTAAAGATGGGTGTGTATGTGGAGGGACTGTGCATGAATGCGTGTATTGTGTGTGTATGGATGTCTGGTGTCTGGGTGTATGTATTGATAGGTGTGACAGGCCTGGGTATGGGGGAGGTGTGTGTGTATGTGTGTATGCGTGTGTTTCTGTGTGTGTGCCTGGCACCCGCACCCCACCTGCTTTCCCGCCATCAAGGCCGGGTGCTCTAGGCAGCAGCGTGGCTGCCATGAGATGCACTAACAGCGGTCCTGGAGCATTTCCTCATCCCGTGCTCCCTGCCTCCTCCCCCACCCCAGTCCATTCCCAGATGGGGAACCCCTAAGCTCCCTAACTGGGTCCTGTGCACAAGGGTGCTCTCAGGGCCAGGTGAGATAGCCTTCCTGTTCAGCTCCCGGGGTTTTTCTCCCCTTACTCAAGAAGACTTTTTATTCCTGGCTTAGGATAGTTATTGAGATCACCATGACCCACTCATTTCAGCACCTGCTCAGATGTGCTCCATTTTATACCCAGCCAGAAGCCTGAACTTAACCACCCAGGATGAGGGGCACAAGGCCCCCTCTGTTACAAGTTGGGGAGAGCCTGCTTCATCAGTGGCTAACTACAAGGTTTATAAGACTCATTGTCCCCTGGGCTCATGATATGGCTGATATTTAAAAGAATTCACAAGCAATTTGGCCTGGTACCAACCATACAGAATGGATTCCATGCTTGATGGATAGCCAACCTTTTCTGGTCCCCCGCTGCTTGCAAGGCCCATAAATAATCATCTGCAGAAAGACAAGGTGGGAGCAGGCCTAAGCCCCAAGAAACCTTGACACTACGGCAGCTTGACTGTCCCTGGTCTCTGCTTCTCTTACTACTAATAAGAACTCCTATTTATTGAGTGCGTGACTCCACTGTGCCAAGCACTTTGCACATACGATTGCATCTAATCCCCACATAACTGTCTGAGGTAGTACTATTTTCGTTCCCATTTTACAGATGGGAATGTTGAGCCCAGAGGAGTTAGGTCCCTTGCCCAAGATGACACAGTCAGTAAGAGCCAGAGCTCAGGTTTAATCTGAGCTGGTCTGAACACTTTCAAGTCTCTCAATGCCCCCATTTCTCTGCTGGGGAAGCCAGCTACAGGTGGTGGGAGTAGGGTGGAGACTGCCTTGGAGGGTGGCTGCTGCAGTCCTCCAGGCTGCTTGCAATAGAATTCCCTGTAATTTGATTATAAATCATATTTCCAACCCAGCTGGCTCCGAAGGTCGCCGGTAATCAAACTGTCAGCAGGCCATCTTCAGCGGCTGCCGTAATCNAGGCAGCAGCGTGGCTGCCATGAGATGCACTAACAGCGGTCCTGGAGCATTTCCTCATCCCGTGCTCCCTGCCTCCTCCCCCACCCCAGTCCATTCCCAGATGGGGAACCCCTAAGCTCCCTAACTGGGTCCTGTGCACAAGGGTGCTCTCAGGGCCAGGTGAGATAGCCTTCCTGTTCAGCTCCCGGGGTTTTTCTCCCCTTACTCAAGAAGACTTTTTATTCCTGGCTTAGGATAGTTATTGAGATCACCATGACCCACTCATTTCAGCACCTGCTCAGATGTGCTCCATTTTATACCCAGCCAGAAGCCTGAACTTAACCACCCAGGAGGAGGGGCACAAGGCCCCCTCTGTTACAAGTTGGGGAGAGCCTGCTTCATCAGTGGCTAACTACAAGGTTTATAAGACTCATTGTCCCCTGGGCTCATGATATGGCTGATATTTAAAAGAATTCACAAGCAATTTGGCCTGGTACCAACCATACAGAATGGATTCCATGCTTGATGGATAGCCAACCTTTTCTGGTCCCCCGCTGCTTGCAAGGCCCATAAATAATCATCTGCAGAAAGACAAGGTGGGAGCAGGCCTAAGCCCCAAGAAACCTTGACACTAGGGCAGCTTGACTGTCCCTGGTCTCTGCTTCTCTTACTACTAATAAGAACTCCTATTTATTGAGTGCGTGACTCCACTGTGCCAAGCACTTTGCACATACGATTGCATCTAATCCCCACATAACTGTCTGAGGTAGTACTATTTTCGTTCCCATTTTACAGATGGGAATGTTGAGCCCAGAGGAGTTAGGTCCCTTGCCCAAGATGACACAGTCAGTAAGAGCCAGAGCTCAGGTTTAATCTGAGCTGGTCTGAACACTTTCAAGTCTCTCAATGCCCCCATTTCTCTGCTGGGGAAGCCAGCTACAGGTGGTGGGAGTAGGGTGGAGACTGCCTTGGAGGGTGGCTGCTGCAGTCCTCCAGGCTGCTTGCAATAGAATTCCCTGTAATTTGATTATAAATCATATTTCCAACCCAGCTGGCTCCGAAGGTCGCCGGTAATCAAACTGTCAGCAGGCCATCTTCAGCGGCTGCCGTAATCAGGGCACTGAGCCAGGAGAGCCTGTGGAAATCAAGCTTCCTGCCCACACTGTTGGGGGTGGGTGAGAGACCAGAGATGGGAACTGGTCCACAGGGCTTGGAGCTGGAGGCTGAGTGACAGCTGTGTTTCTGGCTTCTGGAGAATGAGGGAAGGGGTGAAACTCCAGTTTTGTCTCAGACCTCTGGGTGGTTCCAGCTGTCAGCAAAAATGGTCGAGTTGAACCTTCTGATCCAGGAAAGGCAGCAGGTTGCAGAGTTCTGATGACATCACTAGGATGGGAGTTTGGGGTCTTCCCTGGGGACACGGAGCCTTGGGGAAGAGGCAGAGGAGTTATGTTTTCTAAACCACCAGCTAAGTGACACACACACACACAGCATCCTGTGTAATCCATCAACAAGTCCTATGTGCTGGGTAGTCTCATATGCTCTCCATTTCCTGGTGGCTCAGATTGGCAAAGGGCCCATAGCTTGCATGTATCCAGGTTGCCCTTTAGATGGATAGCTAGGTTTTATCTATACTTCGTGGGTGCTCAGTTGCTGAGTTGTGTCTGACTCTTTGTGACCCCATGGACTGTAACCTGCCAGGCTCCTCCGTCCATGGGATTTTCCAGGCAAGAATACTGAAGTGGGTTGCCATTTCCTTCTCCAGGGGATCTTCCCGACTCAGGGATTTAACTCAGGTCTCCCACATTGTAGGCAGACTTTACCGTCTGAGCCACTAGGGAAGTTATTGTAGTATTTTTCAATTTCAAAATTTTGAAATGAGGCTGGGAAATGTTGGTGATATAAAAAGTGAACAAGTGTCTTGTCTGCAGGACTGTTCATAGCCTTTAACCCACTGTATCATGTCTCTTCATGAGAGGAGGGATAGGAAGCAACCTGGGACCCCAGAGGCTCCAGAAGGGAGAGGAGTGGTACCTTGTCTCCAATCCATCATGTGGAGGACTCTGGCCCACCAAAGGAGCTTGCTCTCCGAGCCCCTGTCCCCCATCTTAATACAGTGGGGTGAGTAGGGTGAGGAACCCCCGGGAACAAGGCAGGCTGGTATCAGTGAGTGCCCACCTTTCCTGGGCTGCTGGAGGGCTCACAGCTCACCAGGGGTAGGTGGCTTGTGCGGCCCCATCCCCTGGCCTCGATTCTCCCTTCTGGAGCGGCAGCAGCTTCCACCTTCCAGGTCCCTCTGAACACCCATGAACCTGGATTCCAGCTTCCTCTGAGGAAGCTGCTCCTTAGGGATATCCTGGGGCAGGGCTGGATTGACTGGGACTCTTAGAAACCTCCCAATTCACTCTCCATCACTACCACCCATGTGAGCTCCTGGACTTCATGTGTGGGCAGTTCTGGGCCCCCAGCCCAAGAACAAACAGCAAACGAATGAAACAGATAGGCTGTGTCTGTAGACTCTCTGCACTGCTCTCTATTGAGAGTGGGGACCCAGCTTCCACACTGTGGCTCAAACGGTCCTAAAAGCTTTCTCCTTTCCTCCCGGCACACAGCTGGACTACATTTCCCAGCTTGCTGTGTGTCAGGGCCCTGGACCCCATGACCAAGTTCTGGCCAGTGGAATGTGGGTAGAAGTGGTGACTGCCACACCCAGACCTGGCCTGTGAACCTCCCAGACAATCCCTTTCTCTCTCTCTCTCTTCTCTTCTGTTAATGAGATGCAGAAAATTCAACAGAGAAGTCCAAGGTTTTAAGAGATGGTGGGGAACAAGCTGGAAGGAGCTGTTTAAAGTGAGATTTTTCTGGGTAGAGATTCCAACTCTACATTTAAAGCTGTGTAATCTTGGGCAAGGCACTTTACCTCTCTGAGCTCAGTTTCTACTTCTATACGATAGTGCCTTTCCTTGTAGGCTTGAAGGAGATTCTTGGATTTGAGACAACTCTGAAGGGCCATCTGAGCCTCAAAGCTTCCTGTAATATTATCTGGGGCCTCCGCTATCACTGCATCACAGTCCTATTTCTCTCTGTCCAATTCTGTTCTTCTCCTTTACTGAAATCCTTACCCGTGAATTCTGATTGAAGATGGTGTTGAAAGAAGTTATCGGAAGCAGGCTTTCAAATAGTATTTTTGAGCTGTATTATTCAACTTAATTAGCAGTTGCTAAACTGTCACTGGTAGGGAACTGGAATGGTGAATCCGTGGAAGGGAATGCATTAGTGGATACAATACCTCAGGCATTTGAGAGGGTTGGAGGGTGTAATCATTATAAGGACTAGGGAGTCAGATCACTATTGCTGGGGATGGGGCAGCTACCAATGTAAGAGAGAAAGACTATGAGAGGCTGAGGGTGATTAATCGCCAATTTAAGTGAAGCATGAAATCCAGAGAGCCTGCTTGGCAGCATACATCAAGAGACTCTCATCTCCTGCAGCTTGAGGACAGCAGAAGCTGAGGATCAGGCCTATTTCATTATAAGTGGAGCTACAGAGAGGACTGAATTTTCAACTCTGGCAAGTCAGCTACTCCAAGGTCAGAATCTTGATTAGAAAGAGTGGGTCACTGATAGATGGTAGAGAGGTGGGGATATCTGGGTTGATGCACTGAAAATCTTGAATCTCTAGATCCTCCTAAACCCTCTGGTCTCTACAGAGCTTGCCCAATCCTCTTTGTCAAAGGCAGATACTCCCTGCTTGCTTGAGATCAAGCAGGGGCCTGTGGCTTGCAAGGCAAGAAGTATTTCCACCTTCTGGTCTGGCCACCTAACCTTAGTAACAGGAGTCATTTCAATATAATCTAATTATGCTAACAGGAGAAAGGGACTAAGAGCCTGCAGGATCTAGTGGACAGGTACTGGCAGAAATCAGAAGAGCTTCTGTGGGTTAGATCAGATCA
>SJYW01013332.1:5778-20560 GCA_006410735.1 Raphicerus campestris
CCTGCTCTACCAGGGAAATGATAATTGACACCAGAATCAAGACTCTTGGGAGGGGAAATTGCCAGAGAACCTTGTGTTTCTTGGTTGCAAATTTGCTGATTCTTCTTGAAAGCCCAGGGATAATTCTGTATAAGCTGATGTCACCCACTCTCACAGTGACTGCAATAATAAGTGGGTAAACCATGATGGGATGGTTCAGAAGGCCCTTAACTCTCCAAACTTCCTTTTCTCCAGAAGTAGCTTTTCTGGTCATAGGTCTAAGGAGGAAATTTTACTATGGAAATAAAAAGGTCTAGTCTTTGGTACTTTTATTTCTGCCAATCTCAAGTTAGGAAGCACATCTCTTTTAATAAAATAACTTCTCAAAGGTCAACCTAACTGATTATAGGAAATATTTGGTAATAGAGCTAAAGTGAAATTGTTGACTCAGAGTTGATTTCAATCACCTAGAACTGACAATCTGAAACATACTGCTCTCCAAATGCTTTTTGTACTACCACAGTTTTTATTAAAGTTGATTAAAGTCTCTCTACCATTAACAGGACTTGATGGCTTCTGAAACATCTGAAAACAAACCTCTTTCCATATCTGCCCATCTTCCAAGACTTATTTGAATATTCTTTCTTTACAAAATTATTCTCACCACACTCAAAGGAAGCTACAGTATCATAATATTTTTACTTAAATATCCCTTCCCTAATAGTTACATCTTTCTTAAAATATAACTAAAGTCTGAAATAATTATAAAAATAAAGTCTAAATTTCTATCTCATATATAAAAAATTTTAAATATTTAAAAAATATAGAAAAGAATTTGATAGAGCAAATATGTGACTGCCCACCATTCAGAATTTATGGTTGTTACATTTCATGGTATTTGCTACATGGCCTAAGAAATGTACCAACAAACATACGTTAATTAACACACCAAGGTTAGTAACATGAAATTTGAGCTTCAGTGGTCTTAAGAATTAATTGGATTAGTCAAAGGTCAATTTATAAGCTCCAGTCTTGTATCTCAAAATAAATTTTGCCATTTTAGAGGTCAATAAATCATGTTTCCAAGGAAACAGAGCTCTGTAGCAATCCACCTTCAGGGAAAATGCCAGTGGATACTAAACTTCCTGGGTTTCTATAAGCCTCTATGCTTAATGGTTATTGTTCTGAATGTTTTCTCCAGATAAAGCAGTTTCTTGCCCAAAATCTTCCTCCTCTGATTGTCTTGATGTTTATCCATCCATATTTTCTTATTCCTCTAAGTCTGATCTTTCTCAAGCAGATGTTTTTGTTGAAATGTAGTCCATAAATGTTTAAAGTTTGATTATTTCAATTGGGAGCTTTCTTTATTGTAAAAGAAAAAGCCTGAGTATACACGAGAATGTGCTTTCAGAAAAAAAAACAAGCACCAAACAGCAGATCCTGAAGTCCTTTATAAGAACATGCAAGATGCCTCTCAGATTTAATTTAAAATCTTGCCAAGTTAAACATCACCATGATTGACTGCAAAATATACATGTGACATGAGGCATTTTAAACATGATTCCCACTTACACCATGTGTCAGAAAGTTTATATAGGTTATCTCATTTTTAACATGTAAGGTTATAAAAATATGAACAAAATTGCCTAAATTAAGGAATACATGGTTTCACAAAAGAAAGAAAACACAGTAATGCTGAATTTAATTTCAAAGTATTACTTGATTTTGAACCTTTTGAAGGGAGAAAAAGCAGATCTGAATTCATTATAATTTTCCTTTTCTTAGAAAACATTGATAAATTTGTATTATATTAAGTTCCAACACTTTAGCATGCCTTCCATGATGTGCCAGACTTCTCTTGATCAATTTTTGAACCATTTAATATCACTCACCTCCTATCCACTGTCCTCCTCATTGAACTAAGGAGGGGACAGCACCTTGGTCTTCTTTGTCATTTCCACCTTCTCCTCCTACCCATGGTGGTAATTACACATTATTTATATATTGTTAGTATACTAACACTAGTTAGTATGTTATGGTGATTATTCATTAAATATACACTTCTCTGTTTATTTTTACAAATAAAAGTTCATTTATAAGTAGAAATGAACAAAATTGTAAAAATAAGCAAAAGATTTGTAGATGTATAAAACCATACAGAGTTTCAAAATCTATCTTTTTAGCCCTTCAATTTTGACTCAGTCTCTGATGAAGGTGAAAGAGGAGAGTGCAAAAGCTTGCTTAAAACTCAACATTCATAAAACAAAGATAATGACATCCAGTCCTATCACTTCATGGCGAATAGATGAGGAAAGAGTGGAAACTGTCAGAATTCATTTTCTTGGGCTCCAAAATCAATGTGGATGGTGACTGCAGCCACTAAATTAAAAGACACTTGCTTTTTGGAAGAAAAGCTATGACAAACCTAGACCGTAGCAGAGACAACACTTTGCTGATAAAGATCTGTATAGTCAAAGCCATATTTTTCCAGTAGTCATGTTTGGATCTGAGAGTTGGACTATAAAGAAGGCTGAGCGCCAAAGAATTGATTCTTTCAAATTGTGGTGCCGGAGAAGACTAACACCTTCTTGGACCCTCCTGAGGGTCTCTAGGAGAGCAAGGAGATCAAACCAGTCAATCCTAAAGGAAATAAACCCTGAATATTCATTGGAAGGACTGATGCTGAAGCTGAGGCTCCAAAACTTTGACCACCTGGTGTGAAGAGCCAACTCATGGAAAAAACCCTGATACTAGGAAAGACTGAGGGCAGGAGGAGAAGAGGGCAACAGAAGATGAGATGGTTGGTTGGCATCACTTACTCTATGGACCTGAGTTTGAACACTCTCTGGGAGATAGTGAAGGACAGGGAAGCCTGGCATGCTATAGTTCATGGGGTTGCAAAGAGTCAGACACGCCTTAGGGACTGAACAACTTCTTTCACGCTAAGGCTTCCTTGCCTGTCCCAGATGTACATGGCCTTCTCACTAACTGTTGATTTGGCAAGTCAGCATGCACTGCTGCCCTGGAATATCTCTCAATGGCTTCAATTGCCATTTTAATATTTGACCTCAATATGCATAATGTAGAAAGAGAATAGAAAAAATTAAAACTTACTTATGAGAGACAACCTGGCATCAATACTGTTGTGTTTTCCAGTTGTGTTTTCCTAGGTATAATTGTATTTTATTTGCTTTTACCATATATGTCATTATTATAAGTATTATTAGAATCATGTAATTATTTAATCTCTTCACACTTTCTATTCTCAGCTAGACAGACTGTGGGAGTTATTAAGGGAGATATTAACAATTTTAGTAATTTTCATATGAATTGTTTATGTGACTTCTGGTGGATGGTAGGGATTCAACAAATGTTTCTTTTGTTTGCTTCTTATTCCTGTACTTTACAGCCATGGATTCCAGAAGGTGCTGTGCCTTTTATAAAATATGCAATAGTGAACAAAGGGCTGTGCTGGGCTGGGAGCTATGAGGGATATTGCTCAGAGCCAGACATTTCTTGAAACAAAATTTAAGGAGCTCTTGAAGGGTAGTCCCAGGTTTGTCCTTCTTAGATCTCTGGTACTATTATCCCCATGACAGTGGAGGTAAGAGATGAATCACTTGAGTCCCCAGAAGATGGTCCTAACTGGCAGATAAAAGCTGGAGCAAAGCAATGACATTTATTCTCAAAGCCGGAGACCTTGACTGATTTTGCTTTTATAAAGCATGACTGACGTCGATACTTGAATCTACATGAAAGACACAGGTAATGTGAAAGGCTTTGACCACAGACCCACGAGCACATGAAAATGCTCATGGTCTTTCAGCTTCGCATCATCCTAAGTTAATATTTATCTTTATATTGGATGATGGAAAAACGCTGTTATTTTGAGTAATGTTCCCTGTGCTGCTTTGTATGTCATCAAAGTATTCATGTTGGCCTATAAATTCATTTTCACAAAACTCTCACTGAATTATTTAAACAGAGGGACCTTGAATGTTTTTCTGATAAAATGGCACTTTAAATATATGACTAGTTTTGCTTAGGCAGAGCCAGCTCATGGACCAGGCAAAATTCAATAACTCATTCTCTTGGGTGCCTCTCTTGCTATCACCTCCCAGCTCACACCATCTACCGTCAGGGAGCGAGTCAGCATCACTCCTCTAGGGTAAAAATAAACAATGGCCGAAAAAGCTCATAAATCTTGGGGAAGGATTTCCAGGCAATAAATACCAAGAGGTAAATTGTGGCTCTGATGACATTCTTGAGGGGAAATTGGACTTTCCTTGAAAAAAAAAAAAAAACAAGCTGAGAAACTTTTATTTTCATCCTTATTCACTCTCTGAGCAAAACGTATCTTCTGTTTTTAGGGGAACACTCTGCACAAGGAAAAACCAAGAACTGACAGCTTGATGAATCTTCTCCACACCTGGGCAATAAATATGTAAGTTTCCTAATTTCATTCACTGAGATATTCATTAATATCTGTTTTGTTAGCCTGCTGCAGCTCAGATTATTTTTATACTTTTATAACCTGAAAAGTTAATGGCTTGTGTCAGTGAAACCATCACTTTCTATTTGTCTAAAAACAAACACGAAGAACACTTGCCAGAGAAATAAATGTCTTGGGGGCTGTAGAAGATTTCTTCCAGTTGTCCTGCCTCCCTCAGGGACAATGCAGTCCATTCTTTCTGCCTTTGGGTAGCGTTCCCTCATAGCTGCTGTTTGCCTCTGTCCAGGTCAGCACATGCACACTTCCAGTTGCAGTTAGACAGGGTTCTATTGCTGGGGAAGGATTGCAGGACCCCAGATGACTGTGCTTACAAATTTGCAATTTATTATGAAAAAAAAAAAATTGACACATCAGCTGCCTAAAGATAAAGAGGCACATCACAGTCAAAGGTTGGCTCAGGGCAGGGGGTCCAGAGATGCCAGATGGGAGACCCAACTGTGCTTCCTCTGTAAGGGCCACAGCCGGGTGTGCTTTCTCTTTGGGACTAGGAACGATGGATGTGCACACAAAGCTCCTCAAACAAGGTGATCCAAAACATGCTCTCAGCTGGGAGTCCATATACCTGGGTATTCAGGAAGGCACATTCTTGCTGTATAACTAGAGGAGTGTCAGAGCCTTCCAGGTGTCTCAATGAGACCAGTGCGAAGTCTTCAACTCATTACACTAATTGTTAATCAATTAATAACTGAAAGCTCTCAAACCTCTGAATATGCGCAACTGTCATTCTGTGTGACCCATGCTTTGATCAGGAGTCCATGCAATGCAAGTGTATGTCTTATTGCAGTAAAACAACTCAGGCCAATTTCAGGCTTGTTGGAGTCGACCTTTCCGGCTTAGCATAGGATGGTCTTTTGCCTTTCTGCAATTGTATAAGAAAATTCTCTTCTGACTTTAGTTTTCACAAGAAACATTAAGTACATGCCTTCACAGTGTCTTGTAATTTTTAGAATCTGCAGAAGAATTTACTTTATGGTAACTAATGGTGGAAAAAACAAAAGGACAAATAGGGATATGCCCTGAATTGGCCTGACCACAATGGTAGTCACTCTCTGGGTAGTGTCCAGGAGAGGGGGGATATCACTGTTACGTCCACTACCTGTGTCTACTTCCTAGTACAAGTACAATGCTCTTATGGATACTCAGCCAGTGTTTATTGAGTAAATGATGCTTCTTTGGCTAGGAGCAGGAGAGATACACAAAGAAGTATCATCCAGACATATGCATCAGGGTCAGAATTTCACCCTTCTCTAGTCAGCAAAAGGTAGGTTAGGATGAGAGAGGAAACTCTTTCAGACGCAAGATTCGAGAAGCTGAGAAGTTAGAAATTCAGAGACGTGTGTTCAAGCCCTCACTAGTGCATGGAAAGCTTCCCTCCATAACAGCTATGGTTCCTTTGTAATCCTGTGCCTATTGAAAAACAATACCTTCCAGATTATTAACATGCTCAAATCTTGGTAACTAATTGTCCACTTTGGAGGAAGACGAAGTGTTCAGTTGGAAAGAAAAAGACAGAAAAGTCTCTATATAGGAGGCAGTCTCAACACAGTCTCTGTACAGAAAATAAGGACGAGTACTGATCCAAACAAGCTCAACAAAATGAATTATCACCCAATTCCTGTTCCTTTCCACTTTTGTATTTTAAAAATTATTGCTAAAAATATTCCTAGCCTCTAATCTCTTGTCTTTGGATTTGCAAAGGTAAATAGTTTCTGTTGCCTTTCTGGGTAATTGTGGAATTACATAACAATGTTCTGAAGAGTAAAGATGAAAGTAATGGGAAGAAACACGCTTGACATTGGTCAATTCTATTGTCTATTTGTCTTACCCCTTTTCATTTTATTTCTCTTGAATCATTGATCTTTAAATGTAGTAACCAGTAATTGCTTTCTTAGGTATCAACTAAAAATCAAATATCGGCTCAGAAATTCCTAATAAATAGAATACACTTGTGGCTCAGAGCTAAAGAATCCACCTGCAGTGCAGGAGACACAGGAGGCGTGGGTTTGATCCCTGGATTGGAAAGATCCCCTGGAGAAGGGAATAACAATCCACTCCAGTATTCTTGCCTGCAGAATCCTGTGGACAGAGGAGCCTGGCAGGCTACAGTCTGTGTGTCACAGACATGCTTCAGTTGTGTCCAAGTCTTTGAGACCCCGTGGACTGTAGCTCATTAGGCTCCCTTGCCCATGGGGTTCTCCAGACAAGAACACTGGAGTGGGTTGCCCCACCCTCCTTCAGAGGATCTTCCCAACCCAGGGATCGAACACACATCTCCTGAGGCTCTTGCATTGCAGGCGGATTCTTTACCACTGAGTCACCAGGGAAGCCTGGGCTACAGTCCATAGGGTCACAAATAGTCAGACAAAACTGAACCAACTTAGCACACACATTTGAACTAGAAGTTGAATAAAAAAACTGAGAAGTCTTTGGATCTGTAGGTAACACCAAACACTTATATGGAAACATTAACTCATGTTAAAAAGTTCATCTCAGTGTAAATTTCTAGATGTATTTAATGCCTGCTGCTTCATATAATGATCATCTATTTAGTGCAGAGTATTATATTTAATGGAATTCCAGAATACCTTTCATCTATGATCATTGCCCTCTCTGTGAAGTTTGTCTATTGAGAACATGAAAGTACACAAAAGAAATTAAAAAAAACAATTAAGAGAAAAAGATTTAAAACTACATGGCATGATTGATACACTTCATCACTCCAGTCTAGTTCTAAAATCTGAGACCTTCATGTCAACAGAGAAAGGTCAGTGTGAGTTTCAAAAAATATTATCCTTTCATTGCATATTTATTGCTACATTTAGGAACCATAATTTTTCAGAATAAGAAAATGATTATTTTAGTTTAAACTTTCCTTGTTTACTTTGCTCACAGATATTAGCTGATACCACCCTCAAAATGGCTATTAGTGCAAAAACAACTTTTGCTAAGTTTCAAAATTTAGAAATATATTAGCTGTATGTATTTCTATACATATTTGTGCTCTTTCACCTCATGCGAAGAGTTGACTCATTGGAAAAGACTCTGATTCTGGGAGGAATTGGGGGCAGGAGGAAAAGGGGATGACAGAGGATGAGATGGCTGGATGGCCTCACCAACTCTATGGACGTGAGTTTGAGTGAACTCCAGGAGATGGTGATGGACAGGGAGGCCCGGCGTGCTGTGATTCACGGGGTTGCAAAGAGTCAGACAGGACTGAGCAACTGAACTGATTGAACTGAACAGTACAAATATGCTTTGTTAATCTTCTTCTCAGATTAATTTTCTCATGATTAATTAGGAGTGAAAGGGTGGCATAGCTAAAGGGATTGATTTGCTGTTATATAGAACTTCTACTTAGATCAGAATTTCTATGCAAAAATGCAGAGCAGGAAAGCACATCTTTTTTCTTATTGATACCAACAAATAGTCTGAAAAAAAACCTGGTTAATAATAAGTATGAAGGATCATTAGCTAATATTATTTATGAAAGTGAAAGTTGCTCAATTGTATCTGACTCTTTGTGACCCCATGGACTGTATAGTCCATGGAATTCTCCAGGCCAGAATACTGGAGTGGGTAGTCTTTCCCTTCTCCAAGGGATCTTCCCAACCCAGGGATTGAACCCAGATCTCCCACATTACAGATGGATTCTTTACTAACTGAGCCACAAGGGAAGCCCAAGAATACTGGGGTGGGTAGCCTATCCCTTCTCCAGTGGATCTTCCTGACCCAGGAATTGCACCAGGGTCTCCTGCATTGCAGGCAGATTCTATACCAACTGAGCTATAATGTTATCTATACGTTGCTGTAGTCGTTCAGTCGTGTTTGACTCTGCAACTCCATGAACTATAGTCCACAAGGCTCCTCTTTCCATGGAATTCTCCAGGGAAGAACACTGGAGTGGGTAAGCCATTCCCTTCTCCAGGGGATCTTCCTGACCAGGGATCAAATCCGGGTCTCTGACACTGCAGGCAGATTTTTTACCATCTGAGCCACCAGGGAAGGCCATATATATATTGGGGAAATGTATAAAGAACTTAATGTAAAAGAAAGACAATAGAAGAAAATTTAGTTAGGTTTTATTATGTGTCTGATTAACAATTTTCAAGCCATGAAACCATATAAGAAAATTCAATTTCCAAGACAGAAATTTCTACTACATCATGACTTACAATTTTCAAACATAAAAATTGTCATAAAGAAAACTATAAATTGGAAAACATTTGCCATTAATATAAGACCAATTAATTAATATTCTAAATACCCAAAGACATTTACATAAATTGGAAAATTTTTAAATGAGCCAAGGCCATGAACAGGCAATTCATAGAGGAGAAAATAGAAATGGTAATATAAAATTATAACTTTCAATTTAATTGAGCTTTCTTTTCCCAGTATTTAAAAAGCATTCTGGTGAAACAGATAATTTCATATGCTGCATTTGACAGCATAAATTGGATTAATTGGATTAATCTTTTTGAAGAGCAGTTTGGTAATATTAGCTAAGAGACTTAAAATTTCACATTTGTCACCTTGTAACTTCACTTTGGAAATTTTCATAAGGAATTACTGAAATATTATTAAAAATTAGTATACAGAGAATAGTAGCAAATNGCCCAAGAATACTGGGGTGGGTAGCCTATCCCTTCTCCAGTGGATCTTCCTGACCCAGGAATTGCACCAGGGTCTCCTGCATTGCAGGCAGATTCTATACCAACTGAGCTATAATGTTATCTATACGTTGCTGTAGTCGTTCAGTCGTGTTTGACTCTGCAACTCCATGAACTATAGTCCACAAGGCTCCTCTTTCCATGGAATTCTCCAGGGAAGAACACTGGAGTGGGTAAGCCATTCCCTTCTCCAGGGGATCTTCCTGACCAGGGATCAAATCCGGGTCTCTGACACTGCAGGCAGATTTTTTACCATCTGAGCCACCAGGGAAGGCCATATATATATTGGGGAAATGTATAAAGAACTTAATGTAAAAGAAAGACAATAGAAGAAAATTTAGTTAGGTTTTATTATGTGTCTGATTAACAATTTTCAAGCCATGAAACCATATAAGAAAATTCAATTTCCAAGACAGAAATTTCTACTACATCATGACTTACAATTTTCAAACATAAAAAATTGTCATAAAGAAAACTATAAATTGGAAAACATTTGCCATTAATATAAGACCAATTAATTAATATTCTAAATACCCAAAGACATTTACATAAATTGGAAAATTTTTAAATGAGCCAAGGCCATGAACAGGCAATTCATAGAGGAGAAAATAGAAATGGCAATATAAAATTATAACTTTCAATTTAATTGAGCTTTCTTTTCCCAGTATTTAAAAAGCATTCTGCTGAAACAGATAATTTCATATGCTGCATTTGACAGCATAAATTGGATTAATTGGATTAATCTTTTTGAAGAGCAGTTTGGTAATATTAGCTAAGAGACTTAAAATTTCACATTTGTCACCTTGTAACTTCACTTTGGAAATTTTCATAAGGAATTACTGAAATATTATTAAAAATTAGTATACAGAGAATAGTAGCAAATGTTTAGAAATAGTATGTCTAATGGTATGGAAATTTTAAATAAGTTATTTTTCATCCTATTGATGACATTACACAGCTAACAAAAAGAAATAACTCTCAAGATAATTTTTTAATTGCACATAAACATGTCTTTCCAACTGTGGCCTTGGAGGACTCTTGAGAGTCCCTTCAACTGCAAGGAGATCCAACCAGTCCATCTTAAAGGAAATCAGTCCTGAATATTCATTGGAAGGACTGATGCTGAAGCTGAAACTCCTTTGGCCTCCTGATTTGAAGAACTGACCCATTTGAAAAGACCCTAATGCTGGGAAAGATTGAAGGAGGGAGGAGAAGGGGACAACAGAGGATGAGATGGTTGGATGATATCACCAACTCGATGGATATGAGTTTGAGTAGACTCCTGGAGTTGGTGATAGAAAGGGAGGCCTGGCGTGCTGCAGTCCATGGGGTTGCAAAGAGTCGGACAGGACTGAGTGACTGAACTGAACTGAACTGAAACAAACTGAAACCTGTCCAAGATATAAGACTGCCTGCCAAAGCAAGAGACACAGGTTCAATCTCTGGGTGGAAAGATCCCCTGGAGAAGGAAACGGCAGAGGAGCCTGGCAGGGCTATAGTCCATGAGGTCATAAAAGAGTCGGACACTAAACGAGACTAAACTCGTGACTAAACGAGAACAGGGTCCAAGATAAATCTTAAATGAGAGGGAAAACAATTTTAGAATTGAACATAAGTCCTTTTAACTGTTCTGAGACCAATCCTGTGCTGTAGAAGGCAGGGGACTGGCTGCCACCTGGCCNCGGCAGAGGAGCCTGGCAGGGCTACAGTCCCTGAGGTCATAAAAGAGTCGGACACTAAACGAGACTAAACTCGTGACTAAATGAGAACAGGGTCCAAGATAAATCTTAAATGAGAGGGAAAACAATTTTAGAATTGAACATAAGTCCTTTTAATTGTTCTGAGACCAATCTTGTGCTGTAGAAGGCAGGGGACTGGCTGCCACCTGGCCACTCCCTCGCCAGTAGTTCCCCTGTCCATTCTGCTGTGAGTCACCTGCCCATTTAAGATATGAGGGGAATTTCAGATCAATAAAGAACCAAGAATAAGCAAGACCAGTAACTTGTATGAAAGTCTCTTCCGAGAGATCCTCAACAAAATGGAATATTACCCGTTTCTACTTTTCTCCCAGATATAATTCACTGTACTTCTGTAATTTTCTAAACGATACCCTTGATAATCTAAAAGCATCTTCTTGAACTTCCAGAAGAGCTTGATATGTTTTTCAATTATTTTTCTTACATTTAAAATGAATGATGAGGGCTAAAAAGAAAATATCACAAGTAAAAAGAGATTTACTTTCCAATACTAGTCTATAGCCCTGAAAGAATTTCTTCATAATGCTTTACACTGTGTTCAACATCTATAAAACCAGGACAGAACGGTCTTTTCTCCTAAAACCATTGTGCTCGTTTGCTTATAAAGTATTGTCAATTTGGTTAAAGAATCTAACATGATACTTTATTATTAAAGCAATCATTAATTTTTTAAAGAATCACAAATGTATAATATTTAGAGTTGTGAAAGATTCCATGACCATAAAGTTTTGTATTATCATTGAAGCTGGCAAACTGAATTTTAGAGGGATTATAATGTTGGAAAGAAAGTTTATGCTGGTATTGTATAAACATTCAAACTGGAACATCAACTAATGGATAAAATCATTAATGAAGCAAGCAAAATCCGTTTCTTGAGAAAGACTGTCAATGTGGAGTACCAGAGTGTTCTGGTGAAAACACCAGTTTGTTCCTATTGTTGATTTCAGATCTTTAAGGAGAAAAATTTATCAGTACCATATTAATCCTGACCATTATCTTACTCAAATAAAAATGTTTACCTAGCTGATCTATGTTGCAAACACTTAACTTCACTTGGAAGCTCACCTACAGAGGATTGTGGTTCGGTTGAAGAAAAAAGTGACAGAAATCTTACTCTGCTAAGTACTAGACCAGATATTAAGAAGAACATGACATGGTTGCTCTCCTGAAGAAGCTTAGACTCGTGGCAAGATATAAAAATAAGATCATTTTAGCAGAATATGGTAAATAAGATAGATGGTAAAAAATTTGACCTCAGTGTGGGAGACCAGGGCTCAATCCCTGGATCGGGAAGATACCCCAGAGAAGGGAATGGTAACCTACTCCAGTATTCTTGCCTGGAGAATCCCATGGACAGCGGAGCCTGGTGGGCTACAGCCCATAGGGTCGCAAAGAGTCAGACATGGCTGAGTGACTTTCACTTTATGTAAAGATAGCCATAGTACCTTGACGTTTAATGATAAATTTCTTAGAGAATTTAGTATATAAGTTGAGACTTAGAGGATAAGAAAAAAAAGTGACCTAGGTTTTTCCAGACACAGGGAACAGCATGTATAAATGCAAAGAATTATGAAACTGCATGGGGTATGGAAAATTTTATAGAAAACTGTTTACCCTAGAGCTGTTGCAGGGTCAGTGAACCGTTGATTCTGTTCCACAATGAGATTAAGTACAGCCTCTGAGTGTAAACATTTAAAATTGTTATAGCGATCTGATATTGCTTCAACATTTTACTCTTGTGATTTTATTTTTAAAAATACCAGTTTGCAACTGATCAGAGATGTTTAAAAAAGCCAACCTGGTCCATAGATAATGTTGGAAGCACAGTTCTAGAAGACAGAGCTCAGTGCCAGCAGGGCTGATAAGTGAGGGTGAAGCAGTTGAGGGTACCAGATCATAAGAGGGGTTGGCTTGGCTACAGTGTACAAGACTTCACATGGAGAGAATGAAATGCTTTGTTTTCCTAAGCAGAATAAAATAAGATTCTTTCCATTTTATTAATGCCATCAAGAAGCCATTTATTCATTTTGGGAGACTCTCTGACCTTGAATGTAGAACACACCCAGGAAATTAGGCCAAAATCTGAGAGTGGGGACTGTTTCTCAGTCATCCCAATGATCACTGTACTTCTTCTAGAACTACATCATGCTCTTGCCTGGGCTGGACCATCTGTCAGCCACAGGTGCTCTGGGAGGACATTAAAAATGCCCTGCTTTACAGTCACTTCCGCAGACTAAGGTTTGACATGGACCCTCTGTCCACTCTCGGCTCTTTAAAGACCATGGCAACTAGTGTCTGGCTTCCTCCCAGGCAAGGCAGCAGTGCACTGGTTCCTACCAAAGGCCCTGCCTCCATCAACCATGCCACGAGGGAGTAAAATGCAGGTCTCCACCCTGGTCCCTCTGCCCACCCCAGCCCCACCTTGTTATTCTCCTTCCAGATCCCAGCAAACCACCGGCACTGCCACCAGCAGCATGAAAGGGCACCTAAGCCCTTCCATGTGGGGGAGGGGGGGGTGTGCCCCTTTCCCAATTAAAGCACAGAAACTGCTGCTCCTTTTCAGACCAACACAGACAGTTGTTTCTGTGCTCCAAATGAGAAAACCCAAAGTAATAAACTTAAGCCTTCCTGTGAAGGAGAGGTGGAGAGTGCCCCTTCGTTCTTCTCCCTTATAAGTACACAGCAATAAAGCATGAAAGTTGCCAATAAGTTTCATAATGACTCACATTTTTACCCCAAGCAACAGACTTTGAATGATGTCCCATTAGTGACAGGGTACAGTGAAGTGTTTTAATCAGAAGACAAATATGGTGAGATCTGTGCTTGAAACACATCACTGAATATTTAATGTGGAAGTTTAATTCAAGAGTGATAAGACTAGAAGCAGAGAAGTCGGAGGGCTATTGCAGTTCTGACTAAACCAGGTCTGTAGCTGGAATGGAGATGAAGCAGCAGTGTGGAATAGAGAAGTGTCTGGAAAATAAAATTCTCCAGAGGTGGTGATTGTGTGAATGTAGGCATTGTGGGTGAGGACTATTAGGGGTATAGATTATGGCCATGCTTGTAGCATGATTGATGGATAGTGGAGGTAAGAGAAAAGGTTGGAGTGAGCAAGAGGGAGTGGCTTTGGGAGGCACTCTAGTGGGTTTCCTTTCAGAATTGTTGAGGTTGAAGTGCGTATGGGACATTCCAGTGACTCTATATGTGTGTGTGTGTTCATTGCTCAGTTGTGTCTGACTTTGCAACCCCATGGACTATAGCCCACCAGGCTCCTCTGTCCATGGAATTATCCAGGCAAGAATACTGGCGTGGGTTGTCATTCCCTTCTCCAGGGGGCCTCCTCACCCCAGGGCTGAACCCAGGCCTCCCACATTGCAGGCAGATTCCTTATGGTCTGAGCCACCAGAGAAGTCCCTTCAGTGACTCTACTGGGTGGAAAAATTCAGCTGGTCTCTGACATTTCTTACCAAGTGATGGTCTCCCTCCAGCGTCTCTACTTCTTCCCTTTCTTGTAATCTGAACTTTTTTGTTTTCCCCCAACAGGCTTACTCTTCAGCTTCAGTGCTCCACGGGGAGAAAGCCCTGTGGAATCAATCCTGACTTCCAATCCTGCTCGCCAGCCACCTGTCCCAGTGAAGTGATGTCCAGATGACATGCAGTAGTAATCTAACAGAATCGGAAAGAATCATGCTGCTCCCCTGTCCTTTAGGATGTGAAGAAGCACGTTACCACATTTTATAGGAATACCATATTCCTAGGAGAGTAGATTTTAGGAGAGGCATCTGTGAGCAGTTAACCTGACAGACCAGCACGTGGTTTCACTGATGAACTCTGTCCCTTGAGTTTAAAGTTTTCAGAACCAA
>SJYW01013332.1:61661-92136 GCA_006410735.1 Raphicerus campestris
ATCGTCCTGGCCTAGGGACTGAACTGGTGCCTACTGAGTCTCCTGCATTGGCAGGCGGGTTCTTTACCACTAGCCCCACCTAGGAAGCCCATAAAAATATGTATATATCTCTAAAAGCTAGGACGATCCCCTGAAAGATGTGTATAAGAGACAGGAAGAGTGACACCTGAATGGATATAACAAGTTTCCTGATAAAAGTACAGAATTCCTCCAATGGAGTGGTCTTGCTAAAATAAAAAAAAAAAAAAAAAAAAAACCCGAATCTAACAGGTACTTATTTGGGGTAAGTGAAAAGGAATTAAAAAGCCTCTTAATGAAAGTGAAAGAGGAGAGCAAAAAAGTTGGCTTAAAGTTCAACATTCAGAAAACTAAGAAAATGGCATCTGGTCCCATCACTTCATGAAAAATAGATGGGGAAACAGTGAAACAGTTTCAGACTTTATTTTGGGGGCTCCAAATCACTGCAGATGGTGACTGCAGCCATGAAATTAAAAGACGCTTACTCCTTGGAAGGAAAGCTATGACCAACCTAGACAGCATATTCAAAAGCAGAGACATTACTTTGTCAACAAAGGTCCGTCTAGTCAAGGCTATGGTTTTTCCAGTAGTCATGTATGGATGTGAGAGTTGGCCCATAAAGATAGCTGAGCACCAAAGAATTGATGCTTTTGAACTGTGGTATTGGAGAAGACTCTTGAGAGTCCCTTGGACTGCAAGGAGATACAACCAGTCCATCCTAAAAGAGATCAGTCCCGGGTGTTCACTGGAAGGATTGATGCTAAAGCTGAAACTCCAATACTTTAGCCACCTGATGCGAAGAGTTGACTCATTGGAAAAGACCCTGATGCTCGGAGGGATTGGGGGCAGGAGGAGAAGGGGACGACAGAGGATGAGATGGCTGGATGGCATCACGGACTCGATGGACATGAGTTTGAGTGAACTCCGGGAGTTGGTGATGGACAGGGAGGCCTGGCGTGCTGCAATTTCATGGGGTCACAAAGAGTTGGACATTACTGAGTGACTGAACTGAACTGAACTAAACTGATTATCAGAATGTTCTGGGCTAATGGAATGATTAAAGCTCACATATTCACTGATATCTAGGCAAATTATATCACTAGACTCACAGTCCTATGACAATTTTTCTATACTCTAGAGCAATACTATCAATAGAAATATGAGTCATGTTATTTAAAGTTTTCTAGTAGTCATATCAAAAACCGGA
Organism: Raphicerus campestris; assembly: GCA_006410735.1. Classification (NCBI taxonomy): domain Eukaryota; kingdom Metazoa; phylum Chordata; class Mammalia; order Artiodactyla; family Bovidae; genus Raphicerus; species Raphicerus campestris. Next base: position 62,887 of record SJYW01013332.1, read on the forward strand.
AATAGATGAAATCAGCTATTTATACATGCATAACTATGAAAGAGATATGTTCTTTTCTTCAAATGAAGTCTTTGAACTCAGGTGTGCATTTTACCCTCCATCTCAATTAAGACTTGCCACATTTCAGATGTTCACTAGCTACCATGTTTCATGGCTACCATATTGAACAGCACAAGTTGACAGAATCTAGGGCCCCCAGTCCTGAAATCTAGTAATTCTAATACCCAAAACTGAACAGGGGGATCCATGAGACAGAGCAAAACTGTAAAATATCAAATAATTCAGAACCAGTGCTTAGTGATGGAATCAAATGTTTGTCAAGATATACAGTTCTTCAAAATATTGTCTATATGATCTTTATTAAAGGAAAACCATGTTAAATTTTTTTTATTAAAGGAAAGCCATAAATCAGTTGCCTTACTGGATACTCCTATTCTTCAGTTTTTTTTTAAAAAAACATTACAACTAGGTTTTTAAGTTTAATATCTTGCATGTGGACCCAATAGATATTTCTGCTTAGTATCAATAGCAAGATAACTATTAAGAATACAGTTAGAGAGGGCTTCCCTAGTGGCTCAGTGGTAAAGAATCCATCTGCCATGCAGGAACCTCAAGAGACACAGGTTCAATCCCTGGATGGGGAAGATCCCCTGGAGGAGGAAATGGCAACTCACTCCAGCATTCTTGTCTGGGAAGTTATACAGACAGAGGAGCCTGGTGGGCTATGGTCCATGGAGTTGCAAAGAGTGACCAAACAACAGTAACAAGGTAAGACCATTTTCAATTTTATCACCCACTCAGCATGCTGCAAATTTCTAAAGAGCAATCACCTGTGAAACAACAGGGGCTTATCATTCTTTTGCTCTTACATGACAATGCTTCCCCTTACATTCATCTATGCAGTCTATATTCAATAATTTGTATCTACATTGAATTTATGAATCTTTTGTCAGTGCATGCACAAATTAGGCAAACCAAAAAATCTTTTCCAGTCATTATCACTCTGGTTTATGATCTACCACCAGTCTGAATCTAGTACCATCCATGAATCCTAGGGGTGAAAATTATCATCAGTGACCCATACATGGGTAACTGAACTTTCAAAACTCTTCCAGTTATTTTCCATCCTCCTATTTCAATCACAATTAACTACATGCAAATCTCTGACCATTTCAGACCACAGCTTTTACTATCTTCCCCAGAAGTGCTCTTCCTTTTAGATCACCATCCTCCATAACTCTTAGTCTTTATTCTCTTAATAACCAAAACATAACTCAAATGTCCCTCTTTCTGGGTCTCATTGTACATTTTATATAACTCTATCATATCTCATATTTTGGGACTCCAAAATCACTGCAAATGGTGACTGCAGCCATTAAATTAAAGACACTTACTCCTTGGAAGGAACGTTATGACCAACCTAGATAGCATATGCAAAAGCAGAGACATTACTTTGTCAACAAAGGTCCATTTAGTCAAAGCTATGGTTTTTCCAGTGGTCATGTATGAATGTGAGAGTTGGACTGTGAAGAAAGCTGAGCACTGAAGAACTGATGCTTTTGAACTGTGATGTTGGAGAAGACTCTTGAGAGTCCCTTGGACTGCATGGAGATCCAACCAGTCCATTCTGACGGAGATCAGCCCTGGGATTTCTTTGGAAGGAATGATGCTAAAGCTGAAACTCCAATACTTTGGCCACATCATGTGAAGAATTGACCTATTGGAAAACTCTGCTGCTGAGAGGGATTGGGGGCAGGAGGAAAAGGGGAAGACAGAGGATGAGATGGCTGGATGGCATCACCGACTCAATGGACATGAGTTTGAGTGAACTCTGGGAGATGATAATGGACTGGGAGGCCTGGTGTGCTGTGATTCATGGAGTCACAAAGAGTGGAATACAACTGAGTGACTGAACTGAACTGAACTGATCATATCTCAAACTGATTGCAATTATTTTAATATAAAATATGTTTGTATATTTAATCTGTGCTCTTCATATTTATATATGTATGTACATATGTTTAGTCATTCAGTCGTGTCTGACTCTTTGAGAGCCCATGGACTAGAAGCCTCCAGGCTCCTCTCTGTCCATGGAATTTTCCAGGCAAGAGTACTGGAGTGGGTTGCCCATTTCCTACTCCAGGTATCTTCCTGACCCAGGAATTGAACCCATGTCTCTTGTGTTTCATGCACTGATTGGCAGGTTCTTTACCACTGCACCACCTGGGAAGCCCTGGTGGCTCATACAGTAAAGAATCATATATACATAGCCACTTCCAAATCCTCATTCCTCATGGGACTGGAAGGAATTCTACCTTGACATAGAACCAACCTAAACTGGTACATACAATGTATTCCAAGGTGTACATGTGGAATGAATGATTCATTTTAATACAATTTCTGGCATATCAAAGTTTCCAGGTCAAGTCATTAGCCTATGTTATAGTTTTAGCCATCTTATTAGGTGGGGAAGAAATAAAATTGGCCTTGAAATTTCCGATTAAGATAGGAAAATCTAGTTGAAAATTTCTCCTGGCTAGTTGTCCTTGATACATTTTTTCCTAATACCCCAGTAATATAACAATAGTGACAGCTATTTCCTTATTAGATTAATTATTTATTGGGAACCTATGAAAGAGGAGAGTGAAAGAGTTGACTTAAAGCTGAACATTCAGAAAGCGAAGATCACGGCATCTGGTCCCATCGCTTCATGGAAAATAGATGGGGAAACAGTGGAAACAGTGTCAGACTTTACTTTTGGGGGCTCCAAAATCACTGCAGATGGTGACTGCAATCATGAAATTAAAAGATGCTTACTCCTTGGAAGAAAAGTTATGACCAACCTAGATAGCAAGTTGAAAAGCAGAGACATTATTTTGCCAACAAAGGTCCGTCTAGTCAAGGCTATGGTTTTCCAGTGGTCATGTATGGATACGAGAGTTGTGAAGAAAGCTGAGTGCTGAAGAATTGATGCTTTTGAACTGTGGTGTTGGAGAAGACTCCCGAGAGTCCCTTGGACTGCAAAGAGATCCAACCAATCCATTGTAAAGGAGATCAGCCCTGGGATTTCTTTGGAAGGAATGATGCTAAAGCTGAAACTGCAGTACTTTGGCCACCTCGTGCGAAGAGCTGAGTCATTAGAAAAGACTCTGATTCTGGGAAGGATTGGGGACAGGGGGAAAAGGGGAAGACGGAGGATGAGATAGCTAGATGGCATCACCGACTCGATGGATGTGAGGCTGAGTGAATTCCGGGAGTTGGTGATGGACAGGGAGGCCTGAAGTACTGCAGTTCATGGGGTCACAAAGAGTCGGACACGACTGAGTGACTGAATTAAACTGAACTGAAGATATTTCAGATATTGTCACAAGTAAAATGGCAAGACATAAATAGTTATTGCCCATTTAGAGGTCAGAGAAAAGAATAAAACTCAGACATTCACTGAAAATTAGAATTAAAATAATGAAATGGGACTGGAAAACGTCCCACACACTCATTATGCTTCTGAAAAAGAGGAAACCTGTTTTTCTGAAAAGCGAGATAATGGAAAGAAAGTATATTTTTATTCCCTCACTGCTTGTCCCACTCAAAAAGATGATATGACCTAACTAAACANTATTTCCTTATTAGATTAATTATTTATTGGGAACCTATGAAAGAGGAGAGTGAAAGAGTTGACTTAAAGCTGAACATTCAGAAAGCGAAGATCACGGCATCTGGTCCCATCGCTTCATGGAAAATAGATGGGGAAACAGTGGAAACAGTGTCAGACTTTACTTTTGGGGGCTCCAAAATCACTGCAGATGGTGACTGCAATCATGAAATTAAAAGATGCTTACTCCTTGGAAGAAAAGTTATGACCAACCTAGATAGCAAGTTGAAAAGCAGAGACATTATTTTGCCAACAAAGGTCCGTCTAGTCAAGGCTATGGTTTTCCAGTGGTCATGTATGGATACGAGAGTTGTGAAGAAAGCTGAGTGCTGAAGAATTGATGCTTTTGAACTGTGGTGTTGGAGAAGACTCCCGAGAGTCCCTTGGACTGCAAAGAGATCCAACCAATCCATTGTAAAGGAGATCAGCCCTGGGATTTCTTTGTAAGGAATGATGCTAAAGCTGAAACTGCAGTACTTTGGCCACCTCGTGCGAAGAGCTGAGTCATTAGAAAAGACTCTGATTCTGGGAAGGATTGGGGACAGGGGGAAAAGGGGAAGACGGAGGATGAGATAGCTAGATGGCATCACCGACTCGATGGATGTGAGGCTGAGTGAATTCCGGGAGTTGGTGATGGACAGGGAGGCCTGAAGTACTGCAGTTCATGGGGTCACAAAGAGTCGGACACGACTGAGTGACTGAATTAAACTGAACTGAAGATATTTCAGATATTGTCACAAGTAAAATGGCAAGACATAAATAGTTATTGCCCATTTAGAGGTCAGAGAAAAGAATAAAACTCAGACATTCACTGAAAATTAGAATTAAAATAATGAAATGGGACTGGAAAACGTCCCACACACTCATTATGCTTCTGAAAAAGAGGAAACCTGTTTTTCTGAAAAGCGAGATAATGGAAAGAAAGTATATTTTTATTCCCTCACTGCTTGTCCCACTCAAAAAGATGATATGACCTAACTAAACATTGAGCATGAATCCTGCATCTGCGTGGATTCTATTTTTTGAAGCCAGCAAGATGGTATTCTCATGTTTTCTCTTCCCCAAGACATCTTGCCTCTCTTTCTATAATACCTCTCTATTCTCCATATAGAGATTGCAAGACTCAGAGAACAACAAGCTTAATAGGAGGAACAGGTCTTACGTGCATGCATAAAAAGAGTCATAGGAGTGGAATTTTTGAGTTTTCTCTTTTTCATCTAGCTTGTGGATTCAAATTGTTATGGAAGGAATTTGGAGTGGGGAGCTGGAGGAGGGGTGTCACAGGATTAAACCTCAACAGAGTTCAACAGGCAGAAGGCTGCCAAACTCCAGAAGTGGAAATGGGAACCGTATAACAGTTTGTTCTCTTGTCATGCACATGAGAAGATTGAACAAACACTCAGGTACATGGTGAGTGAGATGAAGTTGGCCTATATATTGGTTGTGATTATAAAACCCAGGTATAGATTCATTTCCTTCAAGGAAGAGTAAACATAAGCTAGTAAAATGCAGCCTATGAAGAAAAGCTGCAGGATAGAGAACAAGATGGTGGAGAAGTAGGTGGACATGGAGTACATCTCTCTTCACGATACATCAGGAATACACCTTCAGACACAGAAGTGCATGAAGAACACCAGCTGAGAGTGGACAGGAGTACCCAACCAGCGGAAAAGAATATATAGAACCACGCAAAACTGGGTAGGACGAAGGAACTAGGGGGAAAACAGGAGTGGCAATGGCACCCACTCCAGTACTCTTGCCTGGAAAATCCCATGGATGGAGGAGCCTGGTAGGCTGCAGTCCATGGGGTCGTTGAGAGTTGGACACGACTCAGTGACTTCACTTTCACTTTTCACTTTCATGCATTGGAGAAGGCAATGGCAACCCACTCCAGTGTTCTTGACTGGAGAGTCCCAGGGACGGGGGAGCCTGGTGAGCTGCCGTCTCTGGGACTGCACGGAGTCGTATATGACTGAAGTGACTTAGCAGCAGCAGCAGCAGTAGAATTGGACCTGCTCTTGGCAGGTGGGGCAACTGAAGCAGGGGTCCAGTTCCCGAAAGGGGGCAACTGAGTCAGATGAGAAATATTTAAGGCTGAGAGTGAAACAGCTGATCTGTGGCACCTTAAAGGAAATGAAAATTAGACAGTACTTGCCACAGCCATACATACCCCCAGACAGGGATGAAAGTCCCCTAAAAGGCACAGCAGTTGGGAGCTGAAGTCTAGGGATTGTGGAGCAATCCCATGGCAAGGGGTGCTATTGACTGTGGAGAGATGGATAAGAGGATGTGAAGGAGGAGACTGTGGTGGGAAATGCCTGGGGATGAAAGCCAGGAAGCCGTGGAAGCAAGGTGATACTGCTAAGTTACACGTAGAGGGTGGAGCCATCACCATAGACTCTCTCTCCCCACAGACCAGTATCAGCAGCTGAAAAATAGAGGCTGGCCGATCAAGTGCCTGACAAGGGGAACTACAGAGCAGGACCCCACCCAGGGTGCCCCTTTAAGTGCCTGACATGCGGATCTACATAGTAGAACTCAAGCCGGGGGAGGGGGCGGGGGTTCTATGTGCCTGAGGTGCAGAACAGCAGAGAAGGACTACAGGCAAGTGAGCACTCTAAGTGCCTGAATGGGCAGAGCTACAGAGAAAGACTTAGCCTTCTAAGAAGCCTTCTAAGAAAGAGGCCTTCTGATCGCCAGCTACCAGAGCCTCAAAAAAAGACTCTGATGGGGCCATAATGCCTGCAGCTTAAGTAGTCCATGTCCCTGCACACTCAGTGCTGCCATAGTCCCTGTGTCACAAGCAGCCGTGCCATCCTGATGCTCAATCCTCCCTGGGGCAGAGCTGCCACAGGCAAAAAAAGTCTTACATCTATGCATACAGGGTCCCTTCAGTCATTTTCAGCTCTTTGTGACCCTGTGGACTGTGGCCTGACAGGCTTATCTATCAGAGAGGAGGAGTTCTCTGCCCCCACAGCAGGTCCAGAGACCAGCAGTGTTGGAGGGCATCCCAGGGAGGTGAGTTGGACTGCGACTCCCAGTGAGGGAAAGGACTCTGACAGCAGCGACTCAAGAAAAACATTTATTATTATTATGTTTTGACTTGCTCTGTAGATTATTTTGGATTTTTTTTTCATTTTTTCATTTTTTTAACCCCCTTCTGTGGCAATTGTTGATTTTATTGGCACTATGAAACCTAATTAAACTTCTGAGTTTCTTTTTTTTTAAGTCTCACTTTTTATTGTTATAAACCTCTGCCTCTACGTTGGGCTTTTGCAGTTCTGTGGAGTGTTTCCTTTTTTATTTTTTTCTTATTTATTTTCTTTTCTCTTTTTTAAAAAATTTATTATTTTTCCTACATTTATTCCTTTGTTTGCTTTTCTGAGTGCTCTTTCCCCCTATAATCTTTAATATATATAAATCTTCTTTAACTACCTCTACTTAACTTTGCACATCTATTCTCTTTCTTTTCTTTCTTTCCTTTCCTCTCAACGTATTTGTTAGTTTTGTTTTCATTGCTTAATTCCCCACTTGGCATCTTGCTTAGTTTTGTTTTCCAGTTTGTGCTTTAGTTAATTTTGTTCTTAACTGGTAGATATAATTTTTGGTTTCCTTTATTCACCAATCTATTGTACTTTATTTTTGTTGGACTGTTTTGATTTTGCTTATGGGTGTATATGTATATGTGTATATTCCATTGTTTTAATTATTATTTGCCTGATTTTGTAACTGCCATTTATCTAGGGTTTATCTTTGGTTTCTCACTTTCAGCTATTTGTTTTAATGTCACTTAATGCCACAACAAACGACTTGTGGAACATTCATTCCTCACCAGAGGACAAGCCTCAGCCTTTGGAGTAGGAGCACTGATTCCAAGATCCAAGGCTACCAGAGAAGTAACCTTAAGGAGTATCAAATAGTGAGAACTCCCACAAAGGAAACCACTTGAATACAAAACCTGACATCACACAACCACCAGTAGCACCCTGTGCAGGGTGCCTCATCTCAACAACAACAACAACAAAAAACCAAGTCATCAGCAGACAGGATTACTACCTCACTCACGTTTGCCCATCAGAGGAAAAGTAAACAAACAAACAAAAAACTAAGCACAAATTTCATCCTATAACAATCTTACACAAGTCACTGGACCGACTTTAGGAGGGCAGAAACCAAAAGGAAGAAAGAATCAACATTGAAGCCTGGTAAAAAGAGACTATAAACACAATAAGTTAAAAAAAAAATGAAAATACAGAGAAATAGTGCACAAATGAAGGAACAAACTAGAAACACAGAAGTCCAAATAAATGAAGAGGAAATAGGCAAACTACCTAAAAAACAAAATCAGAATAATGATAGTAAAGATGATCAAAAATCTTGAAATGGAGGATGGAGAAAATGCAAAAACTGAATGGATAAAATGCAAAAAATCAATTAACAAAGACCTAGAAAACTTATAGAATAAAGATACAGAGACAAACAACACAATTGCTGAAATTAAAAATACTCTAGCAGGAATCCATAGCAGAATATCTGAAGCAGAACGAATTAGTGAGCTGGAAAGTAAAATGGTGGAAATAAGTTCTGAAGAGCAGAATAAAGTAAAAAGAATGAAAATAATTGAGGATAGTCTCAGAGAACTCTGGGACAATATCAAATGTACCAACATTCAAATTATAGGGGTCCCAGAAGAAGAAGAGAAAAAGAAAGGGTATGAGAAAATTTTTGGAGTGATTATAGTTGAAAACTTCCCCAATATGGACAAAAAAATAGTTAATCATGTCCAAGAGGCACAAAGAGTCCCATACAGGATAAACCCAAGGAGAAATATGCCAAGAGACATACTAACTAACCAAACTAACAAAGATTAAACACAAAGAAAGAATATTAAGGGCAGCACGAGAAAAGCAACAAGTAATATACAAGGGAAACCCCATACACTTAACAGCTGATCTTTTAGCAGAAACTCAAAGCCAGAAGGGACTGGCAGAATATATTTGAAGTACTGAAAGGGAAAAATCTACAACCAAGATCACTCTATTCAACAAGGATCTCATTCAAAATTGATGGAGAAATAAAAAGCTTTACAGACAAACAAAAGTTAAGAGAATTCAGTACTATCAAACCAGCTTTACAACAAATGTTAAAGGGACTTTTATAGTCAAGAAATACAAGAAAAGAAAAAGGTCTACAAAATCAAACCCCCCAAATTAAGAAAATGGCAATAGGAATATATATATCAATAATTACTCTAAATATAAATGGATTAAATCCTCCAACCAAAAAACACAGACTGGCTCGCTGGATGCAAAAACAAGACCCATATATATGCTGTCTACAAGAAATCCACTTCAGACCTAAAGACACATACAGACTGAAAGTGAGAGGATGGGGAAAATATATTACATGCACATGGAAGTAAAAGAAAGCTGGAGTAGCAATCCTCATATCAGACAAAACAGACCTTAAAATAAAGAATATTACAAGAGATAATGAAAGACACTGCATAATGATCAAGGGATCAATTCAAGAGGAAGACATAACAATTGTAAATATTGATACACCTAACATAGGAGCACCTCAATACATAAGACAAATACTGACAGACATAAAAGGAGAAACTGATAGTAACACAATAATAGAAGGAAACTTTAAGACCCCACTCACACCAAAGGACAGATAATCAAAACAGAAAATTAATAACTAAACACAAGTCTTAAATGATACATTAGAAGAGATGGACCTCATTGATATCTTCAGGACATTCCATACAAATGCAGAAGAATACACCTTCTTCTCAAGTGCACATGGAGCATTCTCCAAGATAGACCACATCTTGGGATACAAATCAAACCTCAGTAAATTTAAGAAAAATTGAATTCATATCAAGCATCTTCTCCCACTACAACACTATGAGACTAGATATCAATTACAAGAAAAAAACTGTAAAAAACACAAACACAGGGAGATTAAACAATACATTTCTAAATAGCCAACAGGTTCCTCAAGAAATCAAAAGGGAAATCAAAAACCTTCTAGAAAAAAAATGATAATGGAAACATGAAAACTCAAAACCTATGGGATACAGCAAAAGCAGTTCTAAGAGGGAAGTTTGTAGCAATACAATCTTACCTCAAGAAAGAAGAAAAACATCGAATAGACAATATAACTTTACACCTAAAACACCTGGAAAAAGAAGAACAACAAAAAAAAATAGCAGAAGGAAAGAAATCATAAAGATCAGAGCCAAAAAATTGAAAAAGAAATGAAATAAATGATAGTAAAGATTAATAAAACTAAAAGCTGGTTCTTTGAGAAGATAAACAAAATTGACAAACTTTAGCCAGACTCATCAAGAAAAAAAAGAAGCAAATCAATAAATTAGAAATGAAAAAGGGGAGATTACAACAGACAGTGCAGAAATACAAAGGATTATAAGAGACTATTATGAACAACTATACGGCAATAAAATGGATAACCTGGAAGAAATGGACAGATTCTTAGAAAAGTTCAAATTTCTAAGACTAAACCAGGAAGAAATAGAAATTATAAACAACCCAGTTACAAGCACTGAAATTGAAGTTAGGATCAAAAATCTTCCCCAAAACAAAAGCCCAGGAACAGATGGCTTCACAGGAGAATTCTATCGAATATTTAGAGAAGAGCTAATACTTATCCTTCTAAAATTCTTTCAAAAAATTGCAGAGCAATGAACACTTTCAACTCATTCTAAGAGGCCACCATCACCCTGATACTAAAACCAGACAAAGACAACAATAAAAAAGAAAACTACATGCCAATATCGCTGATATTGTGCAAAAATGCTGTACAAAATTTTAGCAAACAGAATTCAGCAACACATCAAAAAGCTCACACACCATGATCAAAGCTGAGCTTATTCCAGGGATGCAAGGATTCTTCAATATATGCAAATCAATCAATGTGATATACCATAGTAACAAATTTAAAGATAAAAACCATATGATAATCTCAATAGATTCAGAAAAAGCCTTTGACAAAATTCAGCACCCATTTATGATTAAAACTCTTCAAAAATGGGCAAAGAAGGAACCTACTTCAACATAGTAAAGGCCATATATGATAAGCCTACAGCAAATGTTATTCTCAGTGGTGAAAAACTGAAAGCATCCCCCCCTAAGATCAGGAGCAAGACAAGGATATCCACTTTCACTATTATTCAGGATAGTTTTAGAAGTCTTAACTACATCAATGAGAAGGAAATGAAATAAAATGAATCCAGATTGGAAAAGAAGAAGTAAACTCTCACTGTTTGCAGATGACATGATACTGTACATAGAAATCCCTAAAGATGCTATCAGAAAATTACTGGAGCTAATCAGCTAATCAGTGAGTTTAGCAAAGTTTCAGGATTAAAAAATCAGTTCACAGAAAATGCACTTCTATGTACTAACGATGAAAAATCAGAAAGAGAAATTAAGGAATAAATCTCATTCACCACTGCAACAAAAAATAAAATATCTAGGAATAAATTTACCTAAGGAGACAAAAGAACTGTACACAGAAAATTATCAGGCACTGATGAAAGAAATCAAAGATGACATAAACAGATGGAGAGATATTGAATGTTTTTGGGTAAGAAGAATCAATATTGTGAAAGTGACTATGCTACTAAATGCAATCTGCAAGTTCAATGTGATCCCTATCAAATTACCAATGGCATTTTTCACAGAACTAGAACAAAACTTTCACAATTCATTTGTAAACACAAAAGACCCTGAATATCCAAAGTAGCCTTGAGAAAGAAGAATGGGGCTGGAGGAATCAACCTTCCTAACTTCAGATTATACTACAAAGCTACAGTCATCAAGACAGTACGGTACTGGCACAAAAAGGGAAATACAGACCAATGAAACAAGATAGAAATAAACCTGAAATAAACCCATGCACCCATGGGTACCATATTTTTTATAAAGGAAGCAAGAATACACAATGGGGCAAAGACAGCCTCTTCAAATAATTGGTACTGGGAAAACTGGATAGCTACATGTAAAAGAATGAAATCAGAACACTTCCTAACACCATACACAAAGATAAACTCAAAATTTAGGATTAAAGACCTAAATGTAAGACCAAAAACTATAAAACTCTTAGAGAAAAGCATTGGCAGAACACTCAATAACAAATCAAAGCAAAATCCTCAATGACCCACCTCCTAGCATAATGGGAATAAAAAGAAAAGTAAACAAGTGGGACCTGATTAAACTTAATACCTTTGGCACAGTAAAGAAAACTATAAGCAAGGTGAAAAGACAACCCTCAGAATGGGAGAAAATAATAGCAAAAAAAAAAAAAACAACTGACATAGGATTAATTTCCAAAATATACAAGCAGCTTATACAACTTGATATCAGAAAAACAAACAACCCAATAAAAAATTGGGAGAAAGACCCAAACAGACATTTCTCCAAAGAAGACAGATAGCTAACAAACACATGAAAAGATGCTCAACAGCATTCATTATTCACTTCAGTTCAGTTCAGTCGCTTAGTTGTATCCAACTCTTTCAGACCCCATGAATCACAGCATGCCAGGCCTCTCTATCCATCACCATCTCTCAGAGTTCACTCAGACTCATGCCCATCGAGTCAGTGATGCCATCCAGCCATCTCATCCTCTGTCGTCCCCTTCTCCTCCTGCCCCCAATCCCTCCCAGCATCAGTCTTTTCCAATGAGTCAGCTCTNAAAGATGGTAATGATAACCCTGTATGCGAGAGAGCAAAAGAGATACAGATGTATAGAACAGTCTTTTGGACTCTGTGGGAGAGGGAGAGGGTGGAATGACTTGGGAGAACGGCATTGAAACATGTATAATATCATATAAGAAATGAATCGCCAGTCTAGGTTTGATGCAGGATACAGGATACTTGGGGCGGGTGCACTGGGATGACCCAGAGAGATGGTATGAGGAGGAAGGTGACAGGGGGTCAGGATGGGGAACACATGTACACCCATGGCAGATTCATGTTGATGTATGGCAAAACCAATACAGTTTTGTAAAGTAAAATAAAATAAAAAGAAGAAGAAGGTACACCTCTCCTGCCTTGATCTCTAAGATCTCAAGAAAGCTGGCTATACCTAGTCAGATGTGGCTTCCTCATTTTTCACAGATATATTGAGCATGAAATTTCATTGCTATCTACCAACCTACATAAATACATGCATAGAACTTCCTATGTAGATTTATAGATTTTGCAGTATTTATTTGGCTAATGCCATGTTTGTTGTATCACTTTCTCACTTTCAACAATCCCAGAAATAGGATGCATTTTAAAATCACTTTGACCCAGCAGCAGTCATAATGGAGCTGTTATGGCCTGGATGTATATATACAAACTCTTGAGGGATGGGTATGAATTCTGCAAGAAATTCTCAGAGACAATAGTAGATCATGTTTTTAAGATGTGTTATCACCAATGCTCTTGACAGCACAGAGGGTATTTTAGGGGTGGAAATTGAGGCAGAGGAAAAAAAAAAAAACTAAACTAGATGTTAAAGAATAAATCTCACAATAATGGGAATTGATTTAATGTCACTGAAATATACATTTTAAAAGGTTAAGATGCTAAATTTTATGTGATGTATATAGTTCATTGGAGAAGGAAATGGCAACCCACTCCAGTATTCTTGCCTGGAGAATCCCATGGACAGAGGAGCCTTGGTGGGCTGCTGTCCATGGGGTCGCACAGAGTCAGACAAGACTGAAGTGACTTAGCATGCAATAAAAATAAAATAATCAGAAGAGATTTTGAATATTAAGAGGTTTAGGAAATGTATTTACCAATTTATCCCATTTTTCCTTTAAGTACAAGAGTGATATGTGATTAAAAAAAGAAAAAAGAAAAACATGTGTACACAAGACTGCATGCTCAGTCACTAAGTCATTTCTGACTCTTTGCAACCCCATGGACTGTAGCTCCTCTGTCCATGGGATTCTCCAGGTGAGAATACTGGAGAGGGTTGCCAGTTCCTTCTGGAGGGGATAAACAATGTCTTCTATTAAATATAGAATAAAAATGCTACATGTTAAAAAGCATCATGTCATAGTTTATTTGGAAGCTTTTTTTTCTTCCTATTGGTGGATAAAATACTATTGTGTCTTATAATCGATGCATCTTAGATTTGAGATCCCATTATGTGTTGGGGACTGTAGTAAGAGCAGAGAATATGGAATGGACACAAGCCCTGCCCTTCAGGAGCTTACATGATTTTAGTATACAGATATTAAAATATATGGTAAGAAAAATAGTTAAGAGAATTGAGTCCTACAAGTCAGGACTACACATGCTCTTGGAGCATACATCAGAGAGATCTGATCTTGTCTGTGTCATGGAAACTGCTTTAGAGAAATGACACCTAAGCAGGACAGAAAAACAAGAAGGAATTAGGCAGCAGTCAGGAAAGTGTAATCCTCACAGAAATGGTAGCTAGCCCTGTTAACTATGGAACTAAGTTCAGCCTAAGTGAAGGAGAGACAATGGGAGAAGACAGAGATAGGTCGGTAGGGGCTGGATCACCCCCAGGCCCAGATCTTCCCAGGTTTCCCAGGCTGGGGGTCCATGTGTTCACAGTGGCAGCTTGAGGGGAGTTATACTCTGCACATGCCACTTTGCTTGTAGGTTGTAGGTCTTTTTTAGTAAACCATCTGTGATGCTTCACAAATCTCCCTAACAGGCAAAGGTATTTTGTCTGGCAAGAACTCTGCCTTAACTGAGTTTTTTAAAAAGCTGCTGTCCAACTGATGCCTTAAAACTCCAGCACTTCAAGAAGGTCCTAATATTTTTTGTACATTGGTCTACGTTGCGTGTAGTGTCTTTTCAGTCAACTCATTATTCTTCAGTTATGTGGTGCCTAAACAAGGTGTTTCTCTATGAGAAGAAATTTCCTTGAAATTGTAGTTGAAATTATTTCATCAGCCAAGCAGATTAGTGTGTGTGTTGAATTAGTGTGTAAATGATGTGTGTGTTCTCCTAAGAAATTTAAAATATTATACACAGTATCTACATTAGCCATTTATACTTGGTTATTTTTCAGTGTTGATGTGGTTGATTAATTTGCATAGATTTTGGCTCCATGAAGAAGACAATGCAATAACAACAAAAATAACCATATTGTCCTGGATAGTTAATTTTACACAGCAACTTGACTGGGCTGCTGGGTACCTAGATATTTGATTAAACATTGTCCATTGGGGTTGCTATAATAAAAAAGCACAAACTGAGTGGCTTATAAACTACAGAAATGCATTTCTTACAGTTCTGAAAGCTAGAACTCCAAGATCAAGATACTAGGAGATTCAGTGTCTTTGGGGGGTATGCCTCCTAGACACCATCTTTTTCCTGTTACCTTATATGGTGAAAGGAGGAAGGGATCTTTCCAGGGTCTCTTTTATAAGGGCACTAAATCCATCCATAAGGGCTCTACCCTCAGAACCTAGTCATCTTTCAAAGACACCCCACCACCACCACCTCCTAATAGAATTACCTTGAGATTTAGGATTTCCACATATAAATTTTGTTCAGTCACCCATTTGTGTCTGAATCTTTGTGACCCCATGGACTGCAGCACACCAGGCTTCCCTGTCTTTCACCATCTCCCAGAGTTTGCACAAGTTCATGTCCATTGCATCAATGATGCCATCCAGTCATCTCACCAGGTAAGACAGGTAAGATGATCTGGTATTCCCATCTCTTTAAGAGCTTTCCACAGTTTATTATGATCCACACAGTCAAAGGCTTTAGTGTGATCAATGAAACAGAGGTAGATATTTTTCTGGAATTCCTTTGCTTTCTCTGAGATCCAGCAAATGTTGGAAATTTGATCTCTTTGTGCCTCTGCCTTTTCCAAACCCAGCTTGGACATCTTTAAGTTCTTGGTTTATGTAATGCTGAAGCCTGGCATGCAAGATTTTAAGCATGACCTTACTAGCATGGGAAATGAATGCAGTTGTCCGATGGTTAGCACATTCTTTAATACTTCCCTTCTTGGGAACCTGTATGAGGATTGACCTTTTCCAGTCCTGTGGCCACTTCTAGATCTTCCAGATTGGCTGACATATTGAGTGCAACACTTTGATAGCATCATCTTTTATTATTTTAATTAGCTCTACTAGAATTCCATCACATCCACTAGCTTTATTGACAGAAGTGCTTGCTAAGGTCCACTTGACTTCACTCTCCAGAATGTCTGGCTCTGGGTGACTTATCATATTAATTTTAGAGGTACGTAAATAGTCTTTTACAAACATTATTTCTAAGTGTATCTGGGAGGGTCTTTCTGAATGTCAACACTTGAGCTAGTAGTCTGAGTAATACAGTTCATTCTGAATAAAATAGAAAGCTGGTAAAGAACGCTTTCTACTTGGCTGTCTTTGATCTGGCACATCTATCTGCTTTAGACTCAGATTCAGATTAAAATTTACACCATTGGCTACCCTGGCTATCCTGCAGATCAGAGACTTATTTCTCAACTCTACCGTTGCATAAGGCAACTCCTTATAGGTCAAAATCTATTCTATTCTTTACTACATTTGTATAACTTGTTCTGTTTCTCTAGAGAACCAAGACTTGTTCAATAAATAACAAAATTTGAGCCCTTAGTAAGTCCCTGGTAGTGAAATAAGGTCTTTACATTAAGTCCAATTAGCTTTGCAAACAACTGTAAGGTAGATACTAGTATTATCTCCATTTTGCACATGAGTAGAAATTGAAGCTTAGAAAGGTCACGTAGATTTCCTAATGTCAACTAATTTATTCAAATTTTCAGAACCAATGGACAGGGAGGCCTGGCAAAGAGCCGGACACGACTGAGTGACTGAACTGAGCTGAACTGAATGCAGTATAATTATTTATTTTAAAAACACAAATATAGTATGTATGCTGAGCATGGCTCTAAACATTATTCAAATAATGCTCATTTAAGACGCACATACCCCATTTTTCACTGCAGCACTATTTACAATAGCTAGGACATGGAAGTCACCTACCTAGCTGTTCATCAACAGAGGAATGGATAAAGAAGTTGTAGCACATATATACAATGGAATATTGTTTTGTTGTTGTTCAGTTGTGGAGTCATGTCTGACTATTTGTGACCTCATGGGCTGCAGCAGGTCAGGCTTCCCTGTCCTTCACTATCTCCTAGAGTTTGCTCATACTCATGTCCATTTTATCAGTGATGCCAATCAACCATCTCATTCTCTGTCACCTCCTTCTCCTCCGGCCCTCAATCTTTCCCAGCACCCAGGTCTTTTGCAGTGAGTCAGCTCTTCACATCAAGTGGCTGAAGTATTGGAACTTCAACTTCAGCATCAGTTCTTCCTATGAATATTCAGGGTTTATTTCCTTTAGGATTTACTGGTTTGATTTCATTGCTGTCTAAGGGACTCTCAAGAGTCTTTTCCAGCACCACAGTTCAAAACTATCGGTTCCTTGGTGCTCATTCTTCTTTATGGTTCACTCTCACATCTGTACATGACTATTGGTAAAACAATAGCTTTGACTCTACAACCCTTTGCTAGCAAAGTGATGTCTCTGCTTTTTAAAACACTCTATAGGCTTATCATAGCCTTCCTTCCATGCTGCAGTCACTGCCCACAGTGTTTTTGGAGGCCAAGAATATAAAATATGTCACTATTTCACCTTTTTCATTGTCTACTTGTCATGAAGTGATGAGACCAGTTGCCATGATTTTAGTTTTTTGAATGCTGAGTTTTAAGCCAGCCTTTTCACTCTCCTCTTTTCACCCTCATCAAGAGGATCTTTAGTTCCTCTTCTCTTTCTGCCATTAGAGTGGTATCATCAGCACACATCCTTCTACTGAACCATCTTGGGCAATGCCTCCACAACGGAATATTACTTAACCATAAAAAGGAACAAAATTGAGTCATTTGTAGTGATCTGGATCTTTCAGACAGAGTGAAGTCAGAAAGGAAAAATATTGTATATTAATGTGTATATATGGAATCTAGAAAAATGGTACTGATAAGCCTCTTTGCAGGGTGGAAATAAAGACTCAGATGTAGAAGATGGACTTGTGGGCGCAGCAGAAAAAGGAGAGAATGGAACGAACTGAGAGTAGCATTGAGATATGTACACTACCGTGTGTAAAATACATAGCTAATTGCAAGCTGTTCTCTGATACAGAGAGCCCAGCTTGGTGCTCTGTGATAGTCTAGAAGGTTGGGACGGGTCAGAGTGGGAGGGAAGTTCAAGAGAGAGGGGATATATGTGTACCTATAGATGATTCATGTTGTTATACCACAGAAACTAACATAATACTGTAAAGCACCTTCCAATTAAAAAATAAACAACCACAAACCCAAATACTAATCCTTTCAATGGTCCAGTGGGGCAGACATAAAGGTTGAGTAATTTACCATGGAAGAGTAGAACAGGATTCATACCCAGATCATATGGCTTCAAGTTCTGAACCTATTCACTTCCTCAGTCATTAGAGGCCAGACTAGCCAACAATTTCAATTTTATGAATTATCAGGTTTATGTTCTTGGTGTTCTGTGTGTGTGCGTGTGTGCTCAGTTATGTCCAATTCTTTGCATCCCCATAGATTATAGCCCACCCAGCCCCTCTGTCCACAGGATTTTCCAGACAAGAATACTGGAAGGGGTTACCATTTCCTTCTCAAGAGGATCTTCCCAACACAGGGATCAAACCTGCATCTTGCATCTCCTGCCTTGGTAAGTGGATTCTTTACCACATGCCACCTGGGAAAACTTTATGTTCTTGGTAGAATGATTTAATCAGAATTAAACTCTGAACCTAAATTTTCTAATCTATAAAATAACAGCTAAATAGTTTTTACATGAGATATTTTAAAGATCAAGTGAGATGATAATCTCATTATTATTTTAGTACTTATTGCAATCATGCTTAATCCACCACTTCATAACTATTATTATTGTCACNTAGCAAAGTGATGTCTCTGCTTTTTAAAACACTCTATAGGCTTATCATAGCCTTCCTTCCATGCTGCAGTCACTGCCCACAGTGTTTTTGGAGGCCAAGAATATAAAATATGTCACTATTTCACCTTTTTCATTGTCTACTTGTCATGAAGTGATGAGACCAGTTGCCATGATTTTAGTTTTTTGAATGCTGAGTTTTAAGCCAGCCTTTTCACTCTCCTCTTTTCACCCTCATCAAGAGGATCTTTAGTTCCTCTTCTCTTTCTGCCATTAGAGTGGTATCATCAGCACACATCCTTCTACTGAACCATCTTGGGCAATGCCTCCACAACGGAATATTACTTAACCATAAAAAGGAACAAAATTGAGTCATTTGTAGTGATCTGGATCTTTCAGACAGAGTGAAGTCAGAAAGGAAAAATATTGTATATTAATGTGTATATATGGAATCTAGAAAAATGGTACTGATAAGCCTCTTTGCAGGGTGGAAATAAAGACTCAGATGTAGAAGATGGACTTGTGGGCGCAGCAGAAAAAGGAGAGAATGGAACGAACTGAGAGTAGCATTGAGATATGTACACTACCGTGTGTAAAATACATAGCTAATTGCAAGCTGTTCTCTGATACAGAGAGCCCAGCTTGGTGCTCTGTGATAGTCTAGAAGGTTGGGATGGGTCAGAGTGGGAGGGAAGTTCAAGAGAGAGGGGATATATGTGTACCTATAGATGATTCATGTTGTTATACCACAGAAACTAACATAATACTGTAAAGCACCTTCCAATTAAAAAATAAACAACCACAAACCCAAATACTAATCCTTTCAATGGTCCAGTGGGGCAGACATAAAGGTTGAGTAATTTACCATGGAAGAGTAGAACAGGATTCATACCCAGATCATATGGCTTCAAGTTCTGAACCTATTCACTTCCTCAGTCATTAGAGGCCAGACTAGCCAACAATTTCAATTTTATGAATTATCAGGTTTATGTTCTTGGTGTTCTGTGTGTGTGCGTGTGTGCTCAGTTATGTCCAATTCTTTGCATCCCCATAGATTATAGCCCACCCAGCCCCTCTGTCCACAGGATTTTCCAGACAAGAATACTGGAAGGGGTTACCATTTCCTTCTCAAGAGGATCTTCCCAACACAGGGATCAAACCTGCATCTTGCATCTCCTGCCTTGGTAAGTGGATTCTTTACCACATGCCACCTGGGAAAACTTTATGTTCTTGGTAGAATGATTTAATCAGAATTAAACTCTGAACCTAAATTTTCTAATCTATAAAATAACAGCTAAATAGTTTTTACATGAGATATTTTAAAGATCAAGTGAGATGATAATCTCATTATTATTTTAGTACTTATTGCAATCATGCTTAATCCACCACTTCATAACTATTATTATTGTCACTAATTATATTAATTATATGTTATCATTAATTTGATGATTAACACTCACAATTATGGGTTCTTCATTAAAAGTATTGCACATTGTTACTATTTTTAAGAGGCTCTGTGTAAAGGAAGTTTGTCATCTATTACTGACTACTCTGGTTTGGCTCTGTCTCAGCAAGTAACAAGAACAAAGAAAGAGAAAAGGACAAAGGGATCAGGGCAGGTGCCAAGAAACAAAGAAGTGGCTTGGAAATCCATTCTGAGTCGTGAATGGCTCTTAATAGGGAGAGCCAACGTTTATATTGCCACTGTCCTAGATCCTTGTCCAAGAATCAAGGCCATATTTTGCCATTATTTCTTGAAGTTTGGAATAAAAATTGCCAAAGATGATCTAAATGGGTCCAGTCTAAATCATTTCTTTGAGAATAGTATAATCCAAGTGTAATATAATATACATATTCAGGCAAGAATATTAATAGTGACCTCAAGTACATAAAATATTAATCAAAAAATACTGAAGTTCACCACCAGTTAAGCATAATCATGGAAGTAAAACCTTACCATCTCACTTCAGCTGTAGAATATCTGGACACTTGATTGACTGACCTTATACCTGGGTTTGTTCTCAGAATCATGGGACCTTTATCAGCTCTGCTTCCCTTTTTCCAACTCCTACACATCTGGGAAAGCATCAAGGTATTTTTCTAGCTAAAGTCAAAACCTCAGCTGGCTGCATGCAACACTTTTTTTTCCTCATCAGCTCCCACTCCAAAAGGCCTTAATCCAAAAATGAGAGTTGCCATGGTGACTCGTTGTAGTTGCTAGAAAGTTTTGCAAGATGCAGTCATCCTCTTGTTACATTTCCATTTTCAAATTTCCAGCAACAAGATAAATGAAGTTTTCTTTTGTTAGAATGGGAAATGAAGTGCTGACAGAGATCTGGGGAATGGGCACATGGGACACTGGATCCCCACAAAAGAGAGCCTTGAATGCTGATGGCAGGGCAAGTGTCTGTAAAGAAGATACCAATTCAGAGCACAGGGTCTCCCATGCTTTTTAACTTGAACTGGACTTCTCAGTTTCCAGGGGCCTAAATAAATGACTCATTAAGCCAAAGAAGATCTTTCATGTGAACTGAAAGACCAAGGGTCCACAAACCATGGCCCAGAGGCCAATCATGCCCTGCCATCTGCTTTTTAAATAAAGTTTTGTTGGAACATGACCATGTCCACTCTTTTACGTGCTGTCACAGGTGCTTCTACTGTACAATAGCAGAGTTCTGCGGTTGCAGCAGAAAGCATGTCACATATGAGCACAGAACATTTGCTATCTTGCCCTATTGGCCAACATTTTTTAATGTTGGCCCATCTCTGCTAATGGGCTGGGAGAGGCAAAGGAGTTGAAAGAGTGAGAGGGTGACAAAGCCCACTTTGAAATCCCATTTGAATGTTTGCCTCTTGTCCCTTGCAAGTGTGCTAAGTTGCTTCTGTTGTGTCCACCTCTTTTGTGACCCCATGGACTGCAGACCATCAGGCTCCTCTGTGCATGGGATTCTCCAGGCCAGAATACTGAAGTAGGTCGCATGTTCTTCTCCAGGGGATCTTCCTGACCCAGGGATAGAACTGGCATCTCTTATGTCTCCTGCATTGGCAGGTAGGTTCTTTACCACTAGTGCCACTGGGAATCCCCTTAATTTTTCCCTAATGCTTTATTTACATTCAAATCTAGAGCTCTAAACCATGGAAGAAAATCTCTTTACCTTTTGTTTCAGCTCAGGTCTTCTAGGGAGCAGTTTGCCAACACAGTATTATACCTGTAAGAGGTTCATTGATGAAAATCTTTTATGTAGGGCAAAGGGGAGGGTGCTGGAGAAGCCAGGGAACCCAGGAGGGCATAGCAAGTCTGAGTCCTGTGGAAGGAGAGAGGAAATGAAGGAGTTCTGCTAGGAGGGGTCTAAGAATACAACACAGCTCCAGTTCTGGGGCAAACCTAAAGAGAGTCTGCAAGCTCAAGTCTGGCAGCTCAAGTCCTGCCATCACAGGAACAGCCTTGCCAAAAGCAAGCCCTGTGCAAACACAAGGGAGGATTTGGAAGGCAGCAGTGGGACAATGCATCCATTCCACTCCCCAGGTTAGATCCAAGCAGTGCATTTTCATGGCCCTCACCCTGTCTCATCCTGTTATTTCAAATCATATTTCCAACCTGCCCACAATTGTTAAGAGGCTGGTGTGCCTACAGAGCACAACATTAAGTATTGCGATGGGGAAGAAGAACACAAAGGATAAAAAATTAGCTAAGTTCAAAGCAGTGGGAAGATCACTTTTTGGAACTGTTGGCAGATGGACAATGCAATGACCTCGGGCTTTTCTAGCAGTTGTTTGTTAGGTCCTCAGAGAATCTGAAAAACTCCCTTCCTGACTTAGTTAGGAGCCCTCTGACTCGCTGGGCCACAGAACACAGGGTCTGTATTATGTTGGCTCTCTGATGGCTGTGCTCTAGGCTTCTCTCCTCTGCTGTTTAGATAGAGCGCATGCTGACGGAGGAGAGGTATGAAATACACGAAGTGGAACAAATGTCAGACTGCTTTCATGTTCCCGACTATTATTCCTGCTTTACAGTGGAAACAAGCAGAGACGAGAAAGGGATTTAAAAAAAGATGAATCCCTATAATATTATTTCACAAGGCAAATGCTTGGCAGCTTTATGTCTTTTCTTTCTTTCTGTGCCCAACCTCCTCTTGTTAAAATTTGACTGAAGAGTCACTATGACCACCAGTTGAACACTAAAAATGATACAGCCCAGATTCACCCCAGGGATGCCAAACTCTTATTAAATAAACATGTGAGTGTACCAGGGTTAATATTTACAGTGTATTATTGCAGCTTAAAAGGATGAGCTGGAGTCTCAAGAATTTGGGAATTACTGTTTTAAAAAGTAGAATTCTTCTGGAATACACTTTAGTTTCAGAATTTAATGACACCTTTCTTCCATGGAGGAAAGTCAACAGGTCGGTCTTTCATTGTTTTCTTACTGATACTTGGAGATCAAACCAACACACCTAAATGTTTGTTCAGCTCGAACCTTTGTCACCTTTCTCAAGCCTGTGTCTCTCACTGCCATTTGACAGAGTCCTGTTCATCCTTCTCCCTCCAATTCTAATTGTAACTAGGAAGAAGATAGAGAAAAGGACAAAGAACTTTCTGTTTCCTGAAAGTTAACAGTCTGGTCCCTTTCAAAGGCTCCTGTCTCTGCTTTGTGATTTTCTTGTCTCAGCAACAACTTTCCTAATAATAATTCGCTGGCAGAAATTCTTGCTAAATTCTATAATAGAAAGAAAGCTCGAAGTATCCAGATTCTAATTTATCAACCATTATACAAAAAGCAGTAAGAACTACATTCATGAGCTTTGTATTTGCAAATATGTTTTTAAGGTCAATCATGCATACCTTATGTAAGATGCAGAATTTACTGATAAGACTAATTTGGTTAAAATGCATTCTAAAGTTGGACCTCCCACAGTCCACCACCCACAGCACCTATCCCAGGAGGAGTAAGGCTGTGGAATTCAAATTTATGAAGATAAATAAAACATGAATAATTTTAAAAGATCATAATTAAAATTAATAACTGATTACAGCTGTCAATATGTAGAGAACTCTCCCCTTAATGAATATATTTGATGTTATTTCTCACATCTTATTTTAGAGAAATATACATATCTCTGGGCTTCCCTGGTGGTTCAGTGGTAAAGAATCTCTTGCAATGCAAGAGACCTGGGTTTGATCCCTGGGTCAGAAAATCCCCTGGAGGAGGGCATGCCAACCTACTCTAGTATTCTTGCCTGGAGAATCCCATGGACTTGAGGAGCCTGGCAGGTGGCAGTCCATGGGGTCTCACAGAGTCAGACAAAACTGAAGTGACTAATCAGCAGCATACATATCTGTGCCCAAACATGCATACAGATGTAACTATTAAAAAATTACTAATTAAAGAGAAATCAACAGATTCTTCTCCTATGCTGAATTCTATCTCATTTAAGGTCAGTGGTTGACAAAATTTTGAATTCCTTCATGCTCTTGGAATTATTTTTATTCTTTGTACCCCATGTTTTGAAACCATCTACCAATCAAAGGAACAGACTTAATTAAATAAGAATTCATTTTTTTCCATTTCTGTTCACCAAGGAATATGTAAGTCTCATCAGAGCTTTCATATAGCTCTCATCAGAGCTTTCATATAGCTCGTTGATAGTAGCTTATCAACATGAGTTGATAAAATTGTAGCCCATAGATGAGAGGCAAGGTTTATGCAGTTGCTGAAGCAGCTTTACTGTCAGTAGGCTTACAGTTTCCATAAGGTAGTTTTAAAAAATAATGAATTCCACCTGCAGGTCTTCATTACTAACTTCACAAATCCCTAAAGAGCTTGGGACATTGTTGAGAACTGTTATTCCAAGACAGAGGAGCTGTTTTTCAAGCTTTTTCCCACTCCAATATCCAGGAGCCACAACCCACTCTTACAAATAACTATTGATCACAGTGATAGATGATAACCAGGCCGTCCATGGTAGGGATGCATCAAAATCTTGGGGAGAAAGAGGGCCTGTCGAGATGAGAGAATGTGCAAGTTGAAAAGGGGTCATGAGTAACTCATGCAACCTTCACGTCACCCCCTGAAAACAACTGCTTTTGTTATTGCTGTTCAGTAGTTAAGTCGTGTCCAACTCTTTGCAACCCCACAGACTGCAGCACACAAGGCTCCTCTGCCCACCACCATCTCCCGGATTGTGCTCAAATTCATGTCTGTTGAGTTGGTGGTGCTAGAAGTGATATAATCTCTCAGTAGAAAGGCATTTTATATATTCAGTTATGAAAATTAAACCCTTTTTATGAATCTGAGATGAGGCTAGATTACTGTGTGAAATCATATGACCTGAAACATTAATTTTTCTGTATTTTAGAAGAACGAACAACTTTCTGTCACTTCTGAAGACTGATCACTCTAAGAATGCACACCACTCCAGAACAGAGACTGAGTTTGGTGGGTAGAACATCTACCCCATTCTTAGCACTCAAATATTAGTCAACACCCTTTCAAAATACAGCAAAAGGGCCTTTCGGGTACTGCA
This sequence comes from Raphicerus campestris, assembly GCA_006410735.1. Classification (NCBI taxonomy): domain Eukaryota; kingdom Metazoa; phylum Chordata; class Mammalia; order Artiodactyla; family Bovidae; genus Raphicerus; species Raphicerus campestris. Next base: position 88,023 of record SJYW01013332.1, read on the forward strand.
GCCAAAGTTCACAAGTTCCTGGGCATGCTCCTGTCCTTCCAGCTCCTGGGTGGCCTTTTGCTTGGGAGGCAGACGCTGAGACACAGCAGCATCAGGACACACACTGGAAGTGGAAGGCAAGTCTTCCTGTCCCCTGCCCTGTGATCATGGAAAAGGCCTCCCAAAGTTAACATTCCAAATGAAACTGTAAACTTGAAATCCACCAAACTATTGTGAAAATGGTAGTCTCAGATACACATGAAATTGATTCTGTTGAACTTTGATAATCTGCCAGTGTCTTCATCATATTTTCCAGGGAGCTTATTATTAGCTGTACTCAAAGTATATGTACACCTTGAATACATTAGAGTAAGCCCCATAGCTTTATCTTTCAAATGGTTTTGAGCTAGAGCTTTGGCTAACTTTATTTTCCAGTGGAAGTCTAACCCTGCCAAAGACTCAAAGTTGGAAGTATTCCCAAAACCAACCCTATTTATTTTCAATACATTATCTTAGCAGAGTTTTGATAAACATAAGAATTGTGCAGGGTTTTAAGCTTGTAGCTTATGAAATAATTTTCAGGTAGTCAATAGTTTGCATTCAAGACGATAAGAAAGATACCGCATAGAAGGAGCTAACAACATGCAGAGGGTAGCATAAACAAGCTGACTTCCAAATTGAACAAGCAATTATGTTTAAATCTAAATAACAAAAGGGCTATTATTGAAATGCCCTATGTCCACTGGACTTTTATATTGGTATCCCCTGCATTGATGACATAATTATATAGAAATGCATTAGAATAATAGACTACAGGACACATATGGCACTGAAGCTTCTTCATTAATCTGAAACTGTTTTCACACATGAGGAAATTGCTAAGACACTAGATAGTTAAATAATGGCAGATTGAGGACTTTGAGTTTGATTTCCTTCCATTACAATATCTAATTCCACATGAAGGCCCAAAATGCTTTTGATCTTTGATCAAAAAGTATGAGATTGGAATTTGGAGTAGTAAATCTGGGCTGGGAAGAACACAGAAGAACATAGAAAGTAATGGTGTAGGCTGAGAGCTATCTATTGTATGTGCTATGGCTGTACTATTGCGTGACTTGTCAGTCTCCTCAGTCTGGGAAAAGATGTTGAACTACAGCTCATTAAAACAAAATATCAAATATTAGTTGTCAGTAAAAGACTGAGCCCATGTGTTACGGAATTAAAAATGACCTTGGCCACTCTGAGTCTACCTGATGCTCTTCTTCCACTTTGGAAAGAGAACTGAAAAGAATTTTCTTTAAAATCAGACATTTTTGGTGCAATGTCAAGTCCTCGATATGATTGTATTTTAGAGATTTACTAAAATCTTATGACATAAGTCAATTCAAATGTCAGTACAATTGTGACAATTAATCCTCCAAAGAATGATGCTTCATTAAAATATAAAAAAGAGTAAACCTAAAATACGCTTTAAAACACGTAGTACTAACTGCATGGTGCTGATACTGTTTTTCTATTATTTTGTTGTTGTTGGAGTATAATTGTTTTACAATGTTGTGTTAATTTCTGCTATACAACAGAGTGAATCAGCTATATGTTTGCATAGATCCCTTCCTCTAAAGCCTCCCTCCCACTTCCACCATTCTCCTCCTCTAGGTCATCACAGAGCACCAAGCTGAGCACTGTGCTATACAGCAGCTTCCTACAAGCCAGCTATTTCACACATGGTGGTGTTGAAATTGGGTTATATTAACATCCTCTATGAGTTCCCTGAGGACCCTAATAATATCTTGTTTACTATTAACATTCACAGACCTTTGTAACTCAACAATCTTAGTCCACATAATATTTAGTATAAAAATTTGCATTCAATTGAACTGCATGCATTTATTTCTAAATGGATGCACAGGACAAGACATAGATGGGACGTATGCATTCCAATGCAGAAATGATCAGAAAAGTACATCAAAAGGGAATCTGTCGCCATTTTCTGAGGACAGTGATGGCTCACATGGAGCAGAATTAACTGCCCAGTAAAACCTGCTTGAGCACAGAAGTGACACTGAGAAGTGGCTTCACAGGCACGGATCACATTTCCCAGCCTCCACTGCAGGTAGGTGGGAGAAGATGATTAACCCTCATTGGATTTCTCTGTGTGTAAGAAATAGCATCTCTTGCGCTGAGCAACTGATTTTTGGTGCTTTCAATTATTGCAGCAGCTACTCTGAACTTAATATAAACCACAAAATATCCTTGTGCCTACCGAAACTTTTTACATAAACATTTTTTTCTCCCGGATACACTGAGCTGGTAAGGTTAACGGTATGTCACTCGGGAGTTGCAACACTGCTTTTGAAGGACTGTATTATGCAAAAAGATTTGCTACTTTCAGCTGAATTCACTATATCAAAGTGACTGCTCTGACTTTTCTGTTGGTGGCAGACCTTTGAAGCGCTTATTCCAATCTTTAGAAAGACATTATTATTTTTCTCTTCAATCAAGCACATGTGGATGTCTCCTCACTTTCCTCTTTTTCTCCTCTTTCATTCTCCTTTTGTCACCTACCCCTATTTGGATTCTATAAACACTTACAGAAATGTCTTTTTCTAACCAACAGCCCTAATTTAAAAAAAAAAAAAAAAACTTTTACTTTAATTGGAGGCTAATTACTTTACAATATTGTGGTGGTTTTGGCCATACATTGACATGAATCAGTCACGGATGCATGTGCCCCTCCCACTCCATCCCTCTGGGTTGTCCCAGAACATTGGCTAAAGCTCTAATTTTGACTGCTTTTTTTGTAATCATTATTTTCTATATATGATGCATTATTGACAATTGAAGAAGCCAGAATTTGCTTGGATTTTACTTATGACTATGTTGAATTCCTCACTACATTTAAAACATAGAAGGATTTTTTTTTAATTAAAAAAATAAAACATAGGGAATGCAGGCCTGTCAATGATATCACCTATTGGAAAATATTACTGTGGTGCTGATCCTTTAATGAGACAGTAAGTAGGCCACCTTTGGAAACTGGAGTCATTCTTTGATGTTATAAAGATGTACAAATCAAATTTCCTTTGTACATATTCAGCTCAAGTTCTGATTTATGCTTTTAATAAAGCACAGCAGTGATCTNTTTAATGAGACAGTAAGTAGGCCACCTTTGGAAACTGGAGTCATTCTTTGATGTTATAAAGATGTACAAATCAAATTTCCTTTGTACATATTCAGCTCAAGTTCTGATTTATGCTTTTAATAAAGCACAGCAGTGATCTGGTTGCATATCTGAACACTGACAGTGTGCAATAGAATTTTCCCTGTGGGTGCTATTTGCCTGCAAGCCATAAGAGGAAAAGGCTGCATGGTCCCCATAGAATAAAAACATTTTCCAAAATCCTGCTGGGTAAGTCAACAGTGAAATGGACTTCTAATGAGGAATTGGGTCATTAGAAATTCTGTGATCATTTTATCTACAAACATTTGTTGTTGGGTAACTGCTATCACACTTCAAGAAATGATAATATCTTTACTATTTGAAGGAAATCTAGTTCCCTTTATACTATGAAACTTTACCCAGTAATTCCCATCTAGCTCTTCTAATCAATGAGCTGTGCCTAGCACACACAGCTGTAGTACTAGCACTGGGATCTAAGCCCCTGAACATCTCAAGGTAGATGATAAGACTCTGTGTAATTTAGGGAAAGCTTGCCTTTCTAGTTCTATCTTTCATGACACATGCTTCCCTCCACTTTAGCACACAGACACATGTGCAAACTGCTCTCCAAGTCTGTGAGCTGTTAGCACTTACTGAATATATTCTTTTTTAAAATATAAATTTATTTATTTTAATTGGAGGCTAATTACTTTACAATATTGCTTTGGTTTTGCCATACATCAACATGAATCTGCCATAGGTGTACACGTGTTCTCCATTCTGATCCCCCCTCCCTCCTCCCTCCCCATACCATCCCTCTGGGTCATCCCAGTGCACCAGCCCCAAGCATCCTGTATCCTGCACCGAACCTGGACTGGCGATTCATTTCTTATATGATATTATACATGTTTCAGTGCCATTCTCCCAAATCATCCCACCCCTCTCCCTCTCCCACAGAGTACAAAAGACTGTTCT
>SJYW01013332.1:99042-153517 GCA_006410735.1 Raphicerus campestris
AGACATTCATACTAGCTTTACTCATAATAGCCAAACACTGGAAACAATTCAAACTTGTCAAATACTGATGGAAAAGCAAACTGTGCCATATCCATAGAATGGATTACCACCCAGATATAGAAAGAAAGGAATTATTGGGTTGGCCAAAAAGTTCATTTGTCTTTTTCCATAAGATATTACTTACATAGGCAGCAGCAAGAATTAATCTGACAAGAATTTAGAATTCTAAATAAAATAAAGAGACATAGAAAACTGTTTGATTTAATTCATATGAAATTCTAGAACATGAGAAAGCAGTAGTGACAAAAATATATCACTGATGGACAGGAGCTGGGGCTGAGGATCTGACTATAAGGTACACAGAGGAACTTGCTGAGTGATGAAATGTTTTATACCTTGATTTGGCAGTGGGCAGTTTCAAAATAGTATACATTTATAAAACTCATCAAATGCTACAATAAAATGGGTGGATTTTTTCACATGTAGATTATACTTCAGTGCAGTGTAAAAGAAGAAAAACTAAAAAGATAGTTGGCGTGAGACTGGCTGTTTCTTATGTGCCTTTCTTCTGGACATAAAGATTGTTTCATGAACTGTCCCTTTTATCTGAGACAATCGAATGAATATCAGTCCTGCCTTTATGTCACTGTGAGGGGGAGTCATCCCAAAGGAAGCCATAGTCTATGATTTCACACTTAATCCTTACAATTATCCTAAGAGATAGGTATTATTATCCCACTTTATAGATAAGAAAAATGAGGGTTAGAGAGATTCATTTTCCCAGTCAGAGTGAACTCTGGGAGTTGGTGATGGACAGGGAGGCCTGGCATGCTGCAATTCATGGGGTCACAAAGAGTCAGACACGACTGAGCGACTGAACTGAACTGAACTGAAATGAAATGAACTGAAAGCATGGCCTCTGCCTCAGTTCAGTTCAGTTGTTCAGTCATGTCCGATTTGTTGCAACCCCACGGACAGCACACCAGGCCTCCATGTCCATCATCAACTCCCAGAGTTTACTCAAACTCATGTCCATCGAGTCAGTGATGCCATCCAACCATCTCATCCTCTGTCATTCCCTTCTTCCTGCGATCTTTCCCAGCATCAGGGTCTTTTCAAATGAGTCAGCTCTTCACATCAGGTGGCCAAAGTATTGGAGTTTCAGCTTCAACATCAGTCCCTCAAATGAACACTCAGGACTGATCTCCTTTAGGATGGACTAGTTGGATCTCCTTGCAGTCCAAGGGACTCTCAAGAGTCTTCTCCAACACCACAGTTCAAAAGCATCAATTCTTTAGTGCTCAGCTTTCTTCACAGTCCAACTCTCACATCCATACACGACTGCTGGAAAAATCAGAGCCTTGACTAGATGGGCCTTTTGACAACGTAACGTCTCTGCTTTTTAATATGCTGTCTAGGTCGGTCATAACTTTCCTTCCAAGGAGTAGTTCAATTCAGTTCAGTCGCTCAGTCGTGTCCAACTCTTTGGACCCCATGAATCAGAGCACACCAGGCCTCCGAGTCCATCACCAACTCCAGGAGTTCACTCAGACTCATGTCCATTGAGTCAGTGATGCTATCCAGCCATCTCATCCTCTGTCGTCCCCTTCTCCTCCTGCCCCCAATCCCTCCAAGCATCAAAGTCTTTTCCAGTGAGTCAACCATTTGCATGAGGTGGCCAAAGTATTGCAGTTTCAGCTTTAGCATCATTCCCTCCAGAGAAATCCCAGGGTTGATCTCCTTCAGAATGGACTGGCTGGATCTTCTTGCAGTCCAAAAGACTCTCAGGAGTCTTCTCCAACACCACAGTTCAAAAGCATCGATTCTTCAGTGCTCAACTTTCTTCACAGTCCAACTCTCACATCCATACATGACCACAGGAAAAACCATAGCCTTGACTAGACAGACCTTTTTTGGCAAAGTAATGTCTCTGCTTTTGAATATGCTATCTAGGTTGGTCATAACTTTTCTTCCAAGGAGTAAGCATCTTTTAATTTCATGGCTGCAGTCACCATCTACAGTGATTTTGGACCCCCCAAAAATAAAGTCTGACACTGTTTCCATTGTTTCCCCATCTATTTCCTATGAAGTAATGGGACAGATGCCATTGTCTTCGTTTTCTGAATGTTGAGCTTTAATCCAACTTTTTCACTCTCCACTTTCACTTTCATCAAGAGGCTTTTTAGTTCCTCTTCACTTTCTGCCATAAGGATGGTGTCATCTGCATATCTGAGGTTATTGATATTTCTCCTGGCAATCTTGATTCCAGCTTGTGCTTCTTCCAACCCAGTGTTTTTCATGATGTCCTCTGTATATAAGTTAAATAAGCAGGGTGACAATATACAGCCTTGACCTACTCCTTTTCCTGTTTGGAACCATCTGTCATTCCATGTCCAGTTCTAACTATTGCTTCCTGACCTGCATACAGATTTCTCAAGAGGCAGATCAGGTGGTCTGGTATTCTCATCTCTTTCAGAATTTCCCATGGTTTATTGTGATCCACACAGTCAAAGGCTTTGGCTTAGTCAATAAAGCAGAAATAGATGTTTTTCTGGAACTCTCTTGCTTTTTTGATGATCCAGCGGATGTTTGGCAATTTGGTCTCTGGTTCCTCTGCCTTTTCTAAAACCAGCTTGAACATCTGGAAGTTCATGGTCATGTATTGCTCAAGCCTGGCTTGGAGAATTTTGAGCATTACTTTATTAGTGTGTGAGATGAGTGCAAATGTGCAGTAGTTTGAGCATTCTTTGGCATCACCTTTCTCTGGGACTGGAATGAAAACTGAGGTGCCAAATTTCATGCTTATAGCTATTATTCAAGGGAATAAAGAACACAACATAGATGTATAATTTTAGATTTTTCATATACTATTGAAAATAGGTTATTGTTACAGCCAGGACGATATCTGTTTTCTCAATATATATAATTAAAAAGACAATTTTGAAATCACACGACACTTGTTCTAAAACCATAATATACGTTGATACAATCACTATTATTACAGGTCATACATACATATTTACTAACCTCTTAAAGATCATTTAAATTGCATCAATAATAATACAGATTGAGAAAATAGTTGCAATGACATAAAATCAAATCAGGAAAATGGCTTGCTTTGTTTCACATAAGAATCTCATACACATAAACAAGCTCAAACACACATAGTTATTTGAGATGCCCTGCATGGATAGTGACATGAAAAAACTGGAAAAACAAGACCCTCATTGGGTATGTTGAGGGAGAAAAGGATCACAGTATGTTATATTTAACTAAGCCTCCTGACTGAGTTAGTTTATGGCTATATTCTGAGTGGCATAATGATTTGAATGCCATTGTTATACACAGGAAAATGCTTTAAGTTTAGCTGTACTTGGCCATTATGTAAATATGATCCTTCTGTATCTAGCCTAGTCTAGTTTGCAAAATTAGATATGACCAGCCATGTTTCTGAAACTCACTAAATCATTCCACAATAAATATAAGTCCAGAATTACTGAGAGAGAAAAGCTGGAAAAAATCTAATGTCTGAAGCTGAGAAAGCAAAATATCCAATGTAGAAATACATTTTCTTTAACAGAATAGCAACACTGTAACTAATCATGACCAAAAGACACATTACTTAGAATACAATACCTGGGTACATATGTGAACATTTCTGACCTAAAGAAACCAACCCATTGTGTTCCCAAAGCAAAGAACTTTTGTTCTTTCACATTTAAAATATTAACATTATTAGAAAATTCTTTATTTAGAAACAAGGAAATTAGAAATTCCTTATTTCAAATTGAAAAGCAATTTGCAATTAACCAAAATCATTCATCTTTATATACTCAATAAAATATTGTAAGGCTTCAAACAGTACATGAACTGTGAACTTCCAGATATTCAAGCTGGACTTAGTTAAAAGGCAGAGGAACCAGAGATCAAATTGCCAATGTCCATTGGATCATAGATAAAGCAAGAAAATTCCAAAAAAAAAAACCATCTACTTCAGCTTTATTGTCTATGCCAAAGCCTTTGACTGTGTGGATCAAAATAAACTCTGGAAAATTCTGAAAGAGATGGGAATACCAGACCACCTTACCTGCCTCCTGAGAAACCTGTATGCACGTCAAGAAGCAACATTTAGAACTGGACATGAAACAACAGACTGGTTCCAAATCAGGACAGGAGTATGTCAAGGCTGTATATTGTCACCACACTTATTTAACTTATAAGTAGAGAACATCATGCAAAATGCCAGGCTGGATGAAGCACAAGCTAGAATCAAGATTGCCTGGAAAAATATCAATAACCTCAGATATGCAGATGACACCACCATTATGGCAGAAAGCAAAGAATAACTAAAAAGCCTCTTGATGAAAGTGAAAGAGGAGAGAGAAAAAGTTGGCTTAAAACTCAACATTCAGAAAATTAAGATAATGGTATCCGGTCCTATGACTTCATGGCAAATAGATGATGGGAAAACAGTGGAAACAGTGGCTGACTTTATTTTAGGGGGCTCCAAAATCACTGCAGATGGTGACTGCAGTCATGAAATTAAAATATGATTGCTCCTTGGAAGAAAAGCTATGACCAACCTAGACAGCATATTCAAAAGCAGAGACATTACTTTGCCAACAAAGGTCTATTTAGTCAAGGCTATGGTTTTTCCAGTAGTCATGTATGGATGTGAGAGTTGGCCCATAAAGATGGCTGAGCACCAAAGAGCTGATGCTTTTGAACTGTGGTGTTGGAGACGACTCTTGAGAATCCCCTGGACAGCAAGGAGATCCAACCAGTCATTCCTAAAGGAAATCAGTCCTGAATATTCATGGACAGACTGATACTGAAACTGAAACTCCAATAATTTGGCCACCTCATGCAAAGAAAAGAGTTGACTCATCGGAAAAGACCCTGATGTTAGGAAAGATTGAAGGCAGAAAGAGAAGACAACAGCAGAGTATGAGATGGTCAGATGGCATCACTGTCTCAATGAACATGAGTTTGAGTAAGCTCTGGGAGATGGTAATGGACAAGGAAGCCTGGCATGCTGCAGTCCATGGGGTTGCAAAGAATCAGACATGACTGAATGACTAAATGAACTGAATGTATTGCATTTTATGCAGACCCAAATAGAACAGTTATCATTTCTTGACCACATAGCATGTTCCAGGCCTTATTCTGAGTGCTGTATGAATTCATGTAATCCTCATGATTTCTCTTATGAGTTAAATAGTATTATTATCCTCCTTTACAGGTGAAGAAACTGAAGTCCAGAGAGGTTAAGCTGTCTGGAGTCACATAGCTGTCAGAAGTCAAAGACAGGATTTGAGCACAGGTAGCCTGGTTACAGACTTCCTTGGTACCTCAGATGGTAAAGAATCCACCTGCAATGAGGGAGACTTGGATTCAATTCTTGAGTTGGGAAGAGCCCCTGGAGATGGGCATGGCAACCCACTCCAGTATCCTTGCTTGGATAATTCCATGAATAGAGGAGCTTGATGAGTTACAGTCCCTGGGGTCACAAGGAGTTAGACATGACTGAGCAACCAACACATACACAGACAGATTATAGCTATTTCACACTTTATAACTACTCTGGGCTAATTCTTCCCTAGGTATGATATTGTGTGTTGGGGGTGGGGGAGTCGTGCCTTACGGGTATGTGGGGAGTACTTTGCTATTTCAAAAAATTTTTGCATAAAATTTACTACCATAACCATTTTCAAGTACACAGCTCAGTGGCATTAAGAAAGTGAAAGTGAAGTCGCTCAGTCGTGTCCGACTCTTTGCGACCCCGTGGACGTAGCCTACCAGGCTTCTACGTCCATGGGATTCTCCAGGCAAGAATACTGGAGTGGGTTACCATTTCCTTCTCCAGGAGATCTTCCCAACCCAGGGACTGAACCCGAGTCTCCCACATTGGAGACAGATGCTTTAACCTCTGAGCCACCAGGGATTAACTGTACACATATCATTGTGCAACCATCATCACCCTCCACCTCCAGGAATCTTTTCATCTTGTGAAACTGAAACTGTATCCATTCAATAACAACTTCTCATTCTATTCCCCTTCCCTCCTACCCCAGCCACCACCATCCTACTCTCTTTCTGTGAATGCCATCATGGTAGGTACCTCATAGGAACTGAATGATACAGTACTGTTCTTTTGTGACTGGTTTATTTCACTTAGCAAGATATCCTCAAGTTTCATCCATGTGTGATAGCATGTGTCAAAATCCTTTTCTTTTTAAGGCTGAATAATATTCCATTGTCTGAATATTCTACATTTTGCTTATTCAACCGTCCATTGATAAACACTTGGGTTGCTTCCCCCTTTTGGCTATTATTACTAGTGCTGCTATGAACATGAGTGCACAGATCTCTTTGAGCTTCTGTTTTAAGTTCTTTTGTATATATAACCAGAAGTCCGATTGCTGGATTATATGGCAATTCTATTTTTAATTATTTAGAGGAACCATGGTATTGTTTTTCATAGCAACTGCACTTACTTTACATTCCCAACTACAGTGCATAAAAGTTCCAATTTCTCTAAATCCTTGCCAGCACTTGCTATTTCCTGGTTTTTAATAGAAGTCATCTTAACGGGTATAAAGCAGGGTATATTTTTAAGTTCTTTGAAGTTTCTAGATTCTGCATTTTGAGTTATGACGTATGCTGCAGAGAACTGTATTTTACTTTGAAGGTTTGCCATGATGATGTCCTCGCTAAGAAAGAGGTAATAGACGCAACACACCGTAATTTGTACCAGATGGACCTACAGGCATGGTGATTTCATGCTTTATATATGTGATCCTGCCCATCTGGCCACAGCTGATTGGACCAAAGAATGGCACTTGAGCCACAGGTGGACCAGGTGTTTTGATGCAGAAGAGGTGTTCACAAGGGGCACTGAACCACATCTCCTCTCTCAGTTTCTGTCCCACAGTCTGTCTCAGTGACTGTCTCTGTTTACAGGGTTTAACTCACAAAACTTGAGATTCACAGGCTCAATTGGTCCTTCCTGGCAGGGGAAGTAGAAGCAATAGTAATAGAAATGAGGTATTTGAGACACTATAGTAATGGAACACTTATAGGCACAAACTCTTAAAATCTGACCATCAACCAGGTCAGCCAAACTTTTTAGTGATTTTTAGTGATTTTGCGTAGACTTCAACATCCTTTCCCCATAAACACTGTGATCTATGATACCCTAAGCATGCTTCTCTTCTTTGCAACCTGAAAATGGCCAGTATGGAAGTTTCAAACAAAGAAATAAACATATTCATTAAAACAAAAAATGCTTTGAGTTTTATAAGGTCATTCTTTTATTATATTTATTATTATATCTTTTATTATATTTGCTATTATTTATAAGGTCATTCCTGATTTTTAAGTAACTTTAAAAAAAAACATTAATGAGGTCTTTTTCTGCTTTGCACAACTATGTTTCTGTTTGGTATTGTTTTGCGCATATCTCAAGATTTCTCTTTTTCATACCTAGGAAAATCAGAAAGAAGTTGCAAGCACAAAGTAATGGAGAAGAAAAATGAAAGCAGGATTCATAACTCTGAATTAGACTTAGCAAAAAAGCAAACAGAGCATTTGCAAATTGAATACATCCACAAACACAAGCCACCATACATTTAAATGACCAAGAAAAGCATTCAGTTCAGTTCAGTTCAGTCGCTCCATCGTGTCCAACTCTTTGCGACCCCATGAATCTCAACATGCCAGGCCTCCCTGTCCATCACCAACTCCCGGAGTTCACTCAAACTCATGTCCATCAAGTCAGTGATGCCATCCAGCCATCTCATCCTCGGTCGTCCCCTTCTCCTCATGCCCCCAATTCCTCCCAGCATCAGAGTCTTTTCCAATGAGTCAACTCTTCACATTACATGGCCAAAGTATTGGAGTTTCAGCTTCAGCATCAGTCTTTCCAATGAACACCCTGGACTGATCTCCTTTAGGATGGACTCGTTGGATATCCTTGCAGTCCAAGGGACTCTCAAGAATCTTCTCCAACACCACAGTTCAAAAGCATCAATTCTTCAGTGCTCAGCTTTCTTCACAGTCCAACTCTCACATCCATACATTTTCTTCAATTCTAAGCTCCAACTTTCAAAATACAATTTCAATATGTCAAATTTTAAACTGAAATACTATCCAGAGATATCCAGTAGTCAAGGGTGAACATGATTTCCTGTAACCACTTTTTAAATAGTATACCTAAAAGTTAAAATAGAGATACTTCCCCATAACTCAGACATTTCCTCCTGCTGGCATACTTGTGTAACCGGTTGCTGTAGCTCCATCCTCCTAAACTCTCTCCATTAAAATAAGGGAACAAATATGCCATTTAAGTGTGTCTCTCTCATCCACTATACAACAACAGCAACAATAAAACAACAACTAGTTCTGCAACAGCAGTTTTAACTGGTGGCAAGATGAGGGGAGGTCAGAGGTCAAGTGTCACAGATATTTAACTATGCAATGAACATATTGAGCTATAATGAACATATAATGAACATATCGTGATAAACAGAAACAAATAAATCCATGCTGGCAACCAGAAGTTGCAGTCCACAGCTTGAGTTCTTAGCAGAGGTAGTGTATGTTCCCTCTGGTACAGTCTGTGAGCTACACTGACAGACAAAACATATACCACCCTTTAATCCCAATGGGGGATTAAACAAGACCACAGAAAAGTCACAAACCCCTTTCCCAACTAGGCTACAAAAGTAAAACTGTCAACCTTACCAGGCTCAACTTGTTCAAATTTAAGGCTGTGGGAGAGATATGGGAATAAATATTAATATACATGTCAACTAACTATGATAACATCCTGGTTTTAGCAGGTCCTTTTTCATTAAGGAATCAGTAATAATATCAACAACCTTTTGCTGAGTAATTATTGTGCCAGCTGCTTTGGGCATGCATGTTAAGTCATTTCAAATGTGTCCGACTCTGCAAGCCTATGGATTGTAGCCTGCCAGGCTCCTCTGTCCAAAGGGATTCTCAAGGCAAGAATACTGGAGCAGGTTGCTGTGGCCTCCTCCAAGATATCTTCCCAACCAAGGGATCGAATGCCCATCTCATACATCTCCTGCATTGGCAGGTGGGTTCTTTACTACTGGCACCACCTGGGAAGATGCTTTGTACACACTCTCTAAATTAATACCTACAGCAATCCTATGAGGTAGGAATTATGTTCTGCATTTAAGACATGAAGTTCAGCTATTTGGCCAAAAGCACAAAGCTAACAATTGACANGACTTGACATCCTCCTTTTCCTATTTGGAACCAGTCTGTTGTTCCATGTCCAGTTCTAACTGTTGCTTCCTGACCTGCAAACTCTAGAAGATAGGAAAGGACAGGGAAGCGTAGTGTGCTGCAGTCCATGAGGTCACAAAGAATCTGGCATAACTTAGTGACTGAACAACAAGGGCTGGTAGATGAGGAGTTGTTTAACAGGTACACAGTTTCAGTTTGGGGTGATGGCAAGGTTCTGGAGATAGATGGTAGTAATGATGGGGCAACAATGTGAATGTACTAATTAATACTATACACTTAAAATGATTAAAATGGCGAAGTTTGTTGTAAGTATTTGACCACAATAAAAGAACAGGGAAAGTTTATTTTAAATATTTCCATCACTTCATATTAAATAGTTGATTTAATGGAGGTTTTTAAGTTATTATTAAAAGCACAGAACCAAAAGATGTATATAACATTCTATCACAAATCAGTAAGTAAAGGAAAACAGTTATTAGGAGATCTTTCAGGTTCATTTCTGGATTGGCATGAATCCAAAGCAAATTTTAAAAAGAAAGAGGAAGAGAGTCACACTGATTGAATTGCCCATATTTTGTTAAAACATGGCCTTGCTACATCTAAGTATACTCTGTACCCTGAAAAAGAATGGGGACAATTTTATCAGCTATAATTGAGAGATAATTCATAGAGAGAAAAGTCATGAATAGGATGAATAAAGCAATAGGGGGCCCAGAGCAAAAAGAACACTTATATTACACCACTATATGTGCAAGAAACACCAGATGGAATTCATTGTGAAAAAATTTCATAATCACAGTAAAAAGTAAAGCAAAGGGAATTTTTAGGTAGATATAAGGACAGTAAATATGAAGGAAATTTCAAAACCATATGTAAGTAATTAACTTTGTATCATCTTCACTAGAAATTAGAAGATAGATAAAAACATAGAAGACATCCTTTTTACTGTTCAAAGAGCTATGACAACTGAACTAAGTTAATACAGTCTGTATCAAAACAAGATATTCATGTAATCACAAGTGTGATTTTCTAACTAGAAGGGGAACAAAAGAGAAAATTCATTCTAATTAAGTCAATTTTTTGAGAAAGAAGTCATTCATTTACTATGTCCTTGACAGCAAGACCATTCCCAATTTGATCGTCATCACAGTAGATGTTGAGAATGATTGGAAATCTCCAGTGCCCTCACTAATAAATGGAAGTGTCAGATCATCTCCTCTTGCAAAACAGAGACTCTGGCATAATTGTGATATAAGCAGTTTGTTTATTTTAGTGTCAATCACTGCCTTGGAGTATTTTCTTTTTAGTGAAAAATGTCTCATCCAAATACTGTTGGCTTTTTTATCTGAAAACTGGACAAGAAGTTATAAATGATTTCATCTGAGCTAGCAAGTTCCTAAGTCCTCTTACCAAATTTGAAGAAGTATGGCAAAACAGAAGAAAGAAATTGCCTCTTTAAGCCCTTTAAAGAGACTTCGGAGGACCAAGAGTAACTAAGATGCTCCATGTCCACAGGACACGTGTGCTTCGTGGCAGCCTCCCGGGAAACAGGTGGATTTGCTCCAGTTCTTCACAGCATACATGCCTCTGCCATCTAATTTTTGTTTCACTAGTTTCTTTTTACTGCCTTTTTACAAACATGACATCTTGGTCTCAGAGGAGTACAATTTCATTTCTTTTCTAATCTTTTCCCCCCATTTACACCTTTTTCTGCTTTGTTTTAAAAATAGTTAATTCCTTTGGTTGTTCTCTTGTTTGTTACCTTATAGTAGGAATTGGATTTATTGATCCAGTGACTACCCAAAAGCCAGACAACAAAACGCCAAAAGTTTTATCACTTTTTCATTTTCCTCTGATATTACTAGAGATTGTTTTATACTTCACTAAGAATTTAAAATGCAAAAATTCTTATTTTCTTACTAGTATAACATTGAAACAATTTCTGTAAATTTAATCATCTTAGTTTTCATGATTGCTGATTATGTCACTTGGTCAAAACTGGATGTACATTGCCATATCCTAAGGTACACACACCCTCGTTCACACAAGCACGCATACATGTCCCTATTCACACACACTACACGCCCTTCTTGGCTTGAGTCCTCATCATACTCTCAGGAAATTCTAGCAGGACTTTCCATTAATACAACTCCAATAAGTTAAGCCAAAAAAAGACTACGTGTTAATATAAATACACATCTACAAAGCATTATGAACTCACTTATGGGGCATCTTCCTCATAAACAACCATATTCTGTTTTAGCATTTGTTGCTGAAATGTATAATAGTAGCAGACATAACACACAAAGCCTAAAGGAATAAGAACATTTGGCCCATGTAAAGAGTAAACAGGTTTTTCAAATACGCTGTTTTTCAAAGAAATAGACTGGAATGTGAGAAATGAATGGAAAGAAGCATGGTTATTAATACATTTTCTTTTTCAAAATCCTGAAAACCAGTCATATGTTCTATATTATGAATATGCAGATGTTCTCAATGCAGTTATTTTTCTCTAATTAAAGCCATCAGGGGAAAATAATGCAGTCATTTAGGAAGCTGATACAGCTGGGTCTTTCTTCCCTTCTCCAGAAGAGCACCAAAAGCTTTACATGTTTATATAATTTGGGGATCCTTGCTGGTAAATGAAAGAGAAGCGAGCAAACCAGCAGGAAGGGTGGCTTTATTCTTCTGTGCTTTGTGGTAAATTGTGTACTTTATGAAGAAAATGCATTTCACAGATGGATTTCTCCTAGATATTTTTGTTCAGACCTTACCTTTGGCATTTTGTAAGCAATAACTTCTCTGAATTCAGCACCCTTGCAGTGTCTGCACTTGATCCAACAATGATGTTGAAATCAAGCATATCAAGTTAACCTGTCACCCTTCCTGCTTGTCCCCTTAATGACAGCTCTAAGCTGAGCATGTCATCTGGGCCTGGCCAAACTGCTCAAGGCAGCAGTTTGACTTCTATTATAAGGTGCCTTCCACTCCTCTCTGATGCAGACGGTGGTTGATGATAGATGACACATATAGGAACAAATTCTATCCTTGTTCTTCATTTGCAAACAACTCTGACAAAACAATTCTATCCCAGACTCTCTCTATCCCTCAAACATTAGTTGTACCTCTGGCCCTTTAGCAAACATAGACTTATCCAGTTTTTCAAAGCTGCTGTTAGGAAGGTAGCCTTATGGAGAAACGAGCCTTATGAAGGTAAGCTCAAGCTAAAATTCATAGTTACCTTGCTTGACATCATCATTATGATAAAACTCTTTTGCCTTAAAACATATATATGTTGGTTTTTAAATAGTGTATAGGGAAAGGGATGCATGGTGAAGATATCACTCTTTTTTGTGTGTGTATCACTCTTCTAGAGAGCTATGTGCATGCTGTCACTTCTGTCATGTCCATCTCTGCGACCCTGTGAACTGTGTTCCTCCAGGTGCCTCTGTCCATGGGATTCTCCAGGCATGAATGCTAGGGTGGGTTGCCCTGCCCTCCTCCAGGGGATCTTCCAGATTCAGGATCGAACCAATGGCTCCTGTGTCTTCTGCATTGGCAGATGAGTTATTTACCACTAGCACCCCCTGGGAAGCCTGGGAAGAGCTATCACAGAACCTAATTTCCTTTCTGCCACCGAACCTATAGAGCTGAATTCCTATCGCTACAGCTTAGGCCACCAGAGTGATTTGGGAGGCATGGAACAGCTCAATGAAATGTGGCAAGAAAAAAGACATACCGGCTCCTTGGAGGGTGACTTTCTTATGGGAATTTTGAATCCTTTCATACAAAATGTTTTCATTTAAAATGAAGTAATAGGAATATCCCTGATGGTCCAGTGATTAAGACTTCACTTTCTGATGCAGAGGGTGTGGTTTCCATCCCAGGCTGGGGAACAAAGATCCCCCATGCCTCGAGGCCAAAAAACCAAAACAAAATAGAAGCGCTATTGTAACAAATTCAATCAAGACTTTAAAAATTGGTCCATGTAAAAATCTTTAAAACAAACAAATAAATGAAATGAAATAATAATCCTTACCTTGACTGAGCAAATTTTAAAACTGTACTGAATGTAAACTTTATCAAATTTTGCCCAATCACTGACACAAACACAACTCCAAACTAGAGAGAAGACAGAGAGAGAAGTCTGACGTCTGGTGTTTACTTAAAAGTTTCCTTCCAGGAAGCACTCATAGGGAAAGTTTATATTCTGCGCAGTGAGGCCTCCCCTTTCTTAACACGTGTGCATCAAAACATTTCACACATCTGAACCAGAATTATGTATCATGTAAATATAAAGTTCACGGGGTAAAATGAAGCTACAAATATTCTAAGTCTACTTGGAAAGGTCATGTTAGCTTAGTCTTCTGAGGGTTCGTATGACCATCAGAAGATCTGCCTAAACAGATCCTGTTGGCTACTGCCAACGCCCCTGGGAGGACAGAGAGACCTGAGACATGTTGTACATCTCTCCTAGTCTCTGACTGCTCTGCTTGTGAAAGCCACTAAGCTCTCCCTCCATGTGCACATTTCTGTACATCACTCATGACTCTAGAATGAAGATGCTATAGCCCACAGTGGTACTCTGCCAGCTAGATGCCTGCTAAAATCTGCCTCTTGGGAAGATGCCAGGGGGAAGATGGGGAGACTAGGAAAGGGAGAGGGGCTTGCCTCGTTTTGTCTGCTTCCTGAATCTCCTTCTCCTTAAATGCTTGGATTCTTCCTTGAATCCTTCTCCTCTTGGACTTTGGCTTTATTGGCATCACTGAGCAATACTTCTGCAAACCATCAGTAGCAATCCCTTCTAGCAGTAGAAGTCTGAAGTTCTAACGTTGACACAACCAGCTTCATGATACCACCTCAGAGATTCTGACCCCACCTTGGCATTCCTTCCAAGACTCTGGTGGTGCGAGGCAGAGGTTATGCTCGAGACTCTCAGGGTCTATTCTCTGAACTCAGAGTCACCAGCGCTAAGTGGCACCCACATCTCAAAAGTTTTTTGTTTCATAATCTCAGCCTCTTCTCTTTGTTTTCCATGCCTAAAGGTGGTTGCCTCTTCCGGCAGGTGGGGTGAATTACATAATTTGCCGAGTCCAGTGAAAAATGAAAAGTATATACCCTTATTTAAAAATTAAGAATTCCAAGATAGCAACAGCAGAGCATGAAACCAAGCATGCATGCTCTGTCGCTAAGTCACATCCAGCTCTTTGCAACCCCATGGACTGTAGCAAACCAAGCATGATGCCCTTCTAAATGAAAGACCTCATGGAAGTGCAGAGGTCACACACACATGAAACCAGCCTTATGGACAGGGAATGCATTAGTGTTCATACGGGGCATTCTTAGTTCATTAATACCAAGTTAGCAATTTTTACTTGTTTATTTTTGGCTGTGTGGGTCTTCGTTGCTGAGAGGGCTTTTCTCTAGTTGCGGAGAGCAACGGCTACTCTCTAGTTACAAGACGGGGCCTCCTCGTTGCAGTAGCTTCTCTTGTTGCAGCTCCCAGGCTCTACAGCACAGGCTCAATGATTGCAGCCCAAGGGATAAGCTTCTCGGAGGCATGTGGGATCTTCCCACACCAGGAATCAAACCTGTGTCCCCGGCACTGGCAGGCAGATTCTTTACCACTGAGCTACCAGGGAAGCCCAGCAATTCTTCATATTAAGTTTTCTCTGTTAAAATAAGCAGTTTAGTTTTGGTCTCAAAACTGGAGCATAGTTAAGATCCTATTCTTCTGTTCTTCGCAGTGAAAGGGTGATGGGAGTAGGTCTCCACAGTGACAATAAGGCCTCTTTTACTGTACTCCTTCCTAACAGGAAAGGAATCCATATTCTAAACTTTATTTTGGGATTCTCCAGAACAACGTTCAGAAGTCCATAGTTCAGACCCTTCCAACACATTTCATTCATGTCAGTTTCCTAGCAATATATCCACCACTGGTGTGAACATTCCAAGTCCCTGAAACATGGCAGTACATACAGGTACCACTGACCTACCTACATGTGGCATCCATTCCACCAATATTTAATTTAAATAGAAAAAATAGATACTATATGAAACTACTTAGAAGTTTAAATTCCTCTAAGTCTTTGGCAAGTTGAAAAATTAAATCATGCAGTGGTGATCATTACCTTCAACAATTATTTCCCAATGTGATAAAACATCGCATCTGCCTCTCTTACCTCTTCTAGAAGCAGAGAGGGAAATTCCTTTGGGCAGCAGAGAATAACAGAAGGGCTATCAACTATTAACTTGAGCTCCCTCAAGGAGAGAGCCCTTTAGTGGAGCATTCTCAACAGAAAACTCTGCAGATTGGAGCACCCTCGAGTCCCAGTTATTAAAAATAAAACATACTTGACTCAGTAGTGGGCGAGAATAGCATCAAAGGCTCATGCCACAGCTGTTGTATGACTGAGTGCAGTTATACTACACTAGCCCAAAGCTTTGTCAATAGCCCAGGTATGTGACACCACCCCGCAGCTACCATTATTGAACAATTATTATGTTTCAGATCCAGACAATAATAATGGTCAAAATTATCTCATTTTAACACAGATTCTTGTTTGGCCTCATAACAACACCAAAATTGGTATGGTTACACCTACATGACTTAGGAAGGAAACCAGGCTCAGACTGCCTAGGAAACACTCATGGTCAGCTTTCATAGAAAGTCCAGGTAACAAAATAAAAATTATCCTTGATTTCTTCTAGAAACAAAACCAAATTTCTGCAAGATATTTTTATATTATTACAATCTCATAATTATATTATATATAATAATTTTATATTATATTAATAATGATTTATATTATTAATTGTTAGCAAATTATTTTCTGGGAGCAATTGTTTATCTTTTGAGATGAAATTAATTTAGTAGACCCATTCTTTACAGTGGTAGCATCGAGGTGAGTAGATAAGTAGAGACCATCTAGTGCTAAATGCTTTTAGGTAGCAGTCATCTGCTAACCTTCCTATAGCTTCTTGGGTCTTACACACAGAAGATAGCACTAGAGCCTTCCAAGAGCTAATTTAATTATTTACAGTCCAGTTTACCCCTAAATGATATCACATGTCAGATAAAATCTAGAATACTCAGTCCATTATGCAGATATTTTCACCTGTCTGGTTATCTGATACTATGGAGACAGGATGTCTGAATATTTATGTGAGATCTTTGTTTTTTATTCAGGTATTTGGCATTTGCCTATTTTTCCCCTGTGACTACTTGCCAGGCTCCTTAGTCATGGCATGATTTTATGATGCAAAAAAGAAAGAAAATTATATATACATATTATATATATATGTGTGTGTATTATATATATATATATATAAATTCCATTTTTTCTTATTTTTCTCTTGCCTTGACTACCTTATGAATGAAGGATCCATAATTCTGTTTCTGTAAATATTAATATTAAAAATAGAAGTAAACATATAATTTGGATTTATATCTATGAGTAAGCATAGAAAACATAACTGGAAAGTTTTGGTGGGTGCTAAATTATCTGGTTACGTGCAGTAGGTAGTCTGCAGACTCCTAAATCTGCAAATCTATTTAAAACCCAAAGTGGAAAAGCCACATGTCCAATCAAGCACAGCAAGCACAATTTGGAGCATTTCTCTACTAAACACACACACACTTTAGAAATATTAAAAGGGTAAGGAAAAAACCTGCAGGGTTTCAAAATTTAGGGGAAAGGTCCATGAAGGTGAGTCTTATAATGCAGACTGATGGCAAGCAATGGGATCATTAAAACTGTCTCAGTACATGCAGGAGGCTTGTTGTTTTCCAGAGAGCTGTAAATATGATCAATCAGATGCAACTCAGTGTAAGGCTGATTCAGCAAACAATTCTCCCCATCATTCACCCATTAATTGTACATATTTGCACTTCTTTAGCATCAGCAAGCCTTGCAATCTAAAATGGCTGTTTGAGATATGCAGTTCTGCTTATACCTTAATAAAACATCAAAGCTGCCTACAATAAAGCCCATACTGTGTTATCAGAACATTTCCTTAATGCAGTGACTGCATTTCTAATCTCTCCTTCATCTAATCTACTCCCCGTTATGAGCAGGGTCACCAACACTTCTACAATACTCTTGATAACAAGAACTTTCTCATCAGCATTAACACCCACTCTAGAGAAGTATATATGTAGTGGTCTTTGAGGTGCATATGCCTATATTTACTCATGCTCATCTCAACCACGTAACTGATACTCAAGAACATACCAAAGAGCATATCATGGGGAGAGAGATAGGAAGGGAGAGTCAAAAAGAGGGTTCTCTGGAGAATCCCAGGGACGGTGGAGCCTAGTGGGTTGCCGTCTATGGGGNCGACCCTGTGAACTGTGTTCCTCCAGGTGCCTCTGTCCATGGGATTCTCCAGGCATGAATGCTAGGGTGGGTTGCCCTGCCCTCCTCCAGGGGATCTTCCGGATTCAGGATCGAACCAATGGCTCCTGTGTCTTCTGCATTGGCAGATGAGTTATTTACCACTAGCACCCCCTGGGAAGCCTGGGAAGAGCTATCACAGAACCTAATTTCCTTTCTGCCACCGAACCTATAGAGCTGAATTCCTATCGCTACAGCTTAGGCCACCAGAGTGATTTGGGAGGCATGGAACAGCTCAATGAAATGTGGCAAGAAAAAAGACATACCCGCTCCTTGGAGGGTGACTTTCTTATGGGAATTTTGAATCCTTTCATACAAAATGTTTTCATTTAAAATGAAGTAATAGGAATATCCCTGATGGTCCAGTGATTAAGACTTCACTTTCTGATGCAGAGGGTGTGGTTTCCATCCCAGGCTGGGGAACAAAGATCCCCCATGCCTCGAGGCCAAAAAACCAAAACAAAATAGAAGCGCTATTGTAACAAATTCAATCAAGACTTTAAAAATTGGTCCATGTAAAAATCTTTAAAACAAACAAATAAATGAAATGAAATAATAATCCTTACCTTGACTGAGCAAATTTTAAAACTGTACTGAAAGTAAACTTTATCAAATTTTGCCCAATCACTGACACAAACACAACTCCAAACTAGAGAGAAGACAGAGAGAGAAGTCTGACGTCTGGTGTTTACTTAAAAGTTTCCTTCCAGGAAGCACTCATAGGGAAAGTTTATATTCTGCGCAGTGAGGCCTCCCCTTTCTTAACACGTGTGCATCAAAACATTTCACACATCTGAACCAGAATTATGTATCATGTAAATATAAAGTTCACGGGGTAAAATGAAGCTACAAATATTCTAAGTCTACTTGGAAAGGTCATGTTAGCTGAGTCTTCTGAGGGTTCGTATGACCATCAGAAGATCTGCCTAAACAGATCCTGTTGGCTACTGCCAACGCCACTGGGAGGACAGAGAGACCTGAGACATGTTGTACATCTCTCCTAGTCTCTGACTGCTCTGCTTGTGAAAGCCACTAAGCTCTCCCTCCATGTGCACATTTCTGTACATCACTCATGACTCTAGAATGAGGATGCTATAGCCCACAGTGGTACTCTGCCAGCTAGATGCCTGCTAAAATCTGCCTCTTGGGAAGATGCCAGGGGGAAGATGGGAAGACTAGGAAAGGGAGAGGGGCTTGCCTCGTTTTGTCTGCTTCCTGAATCTCCTTCTCCTTAAATGCTTGGATTCTTCCTTGAATCCTTCTCCTCTTGGACTTTGGCTTTATTGGCATCACTGAGCAATACTTCTGCAAACCATCAGTAGCAATCCCTTCTAGCAGTAGAAGTCTGAAGTTCTAACGTTGACACAACCAGCTTCATGATACCACCTCAGAGATTCTGACCCCACCTTGGCATTCCTTCCAAGACTCTGGTGGTGCGAGGCAGAGGTTATGCTCGAGACTCTCAGGGTCTATTCTCTGAACTCAGAGTCACCAGCGCTAAGTGGCACCCACATCTCAAAAGTTTTTTGTTTCATAATCTCAGCCTCTTCTCTTTGTTTTCCATGCCTAAAGGTGGTTGCCTCTTCCGGCAGGTGGGGTGAATTACATAATTTGCCGAGTCCAGTGAAAAATGAAAAGTATATACCCTTATTTAAAAATTAAGAATTCCAAGATAGCAACAGCAGAGCATGAAACCAAGCATGCATGCTCTGTCGCTAAGTCACATCCAGCTCTTTGCAACCCCATGGACTGTAGCAAACCAAGCATGATGCCCTTCTAAATGAAAGACCTCATGGAAGTGCAGAGGTCACACACACATGAAACCAGCCTTATGGACAGGGAATGCATTAGTGTTCATACGGGGCA
This sequence comes from Raphicerus campestris, assembly GCA_006410735.1. Classification (NCBI taxonomy): domain Eukaryota; kingdom Metazoa; phylum Chordata; class Mammalia; order Artiodactyla; family Bovidae; genus Raphicerus; species Raphicerus campestris. The sequence goes on from SJYW01013332.1 coordinate 118,584, forward strand.
TTCTTAGTTCATTAATACCAAGTTAGCAATTTTTACTTGTTTATTTTTGGCTGTGTGGGTCTTCGTTGCTGAGAGGGCTTTTCTCTAGTTGCGGAGAGCAACGGCTACTCTCTAGTTACAAGACGGGGCCTCCTCGTTGCAGTAGCTTCTCTTGTTGCAGCTCCCAGGCTCTACAGCACAGGCTCAATGATTGCAGCCCAAGGGATAAGCTTCTCGGAGGCATGTGGGATCTTCCCACACCAGGAATCAAACCTGTGTCCCCGGCACTGGCAGGCAGATTCTTTACCACTGAGCTACCAGGGAAGCCCAGCAATTCTTCATATTAAGTTTTCTCTGTTAAAATAAGCAGTTTAGTTTTGGTCTCAAAACTGGAGCATAGCTAAGATCCTATTCTTCTGTTCTTCGCAGTGAAAGGGTGATGGGAGTAGGTCTCCACAGTGACAATAAGGCCTCTTTTACTGTACTCCTTCCTAACAGGAAAGGAATCCATATTCTAAACTTTATTTTGGGATTCTCCAGAACAACGTTCAGAAGTCCATAGTTCAGACCCTTCCAACACATTTCATTCATGTCAGTTTCCTAGCAATATATCCACCACTGGTGTGAACATTCCAAGTCCCTGAAACATGGCAGTACATACAGGTACCACTGACCTACCTACATGTGGCATCCATTCCACCAATATTTAATTTAAATAGAAAAAATAGATACTATATGAAACTACTTAGAAGTTTAAATTCCTCTAAGTCTTTGGCAAGTTGAAAAATTAAATCATGCAGTGGTGATCATTACCTTCAACAATTATTTCCCAATGTGATAAAACATCGCATCTGCCTCTCTTACCTCTTCTAGGAGCAGAGAGGGAAATTCCTTTGGGCAGCAGAGAATAACAGAAGGGCTATCAACTATTAACTTGAGCTCCCTCAAGGAGAGAGCCCTTTAGTGGAGCATTCTCAACAGAAAACTCTGCAGATTGGAGCACCCTCGAGTCCCAGTTATTAAAAATAAAACATACTTGACTCAGTAGTGGGCGAGAATAGCATCAAAGGCTCATGCCACAGCTGTCGTATGACTGAGTGCAGTTATACTACACTAGCCCAAAGCTTTGTCAATAGCCCAGGTATGTGACACCACCCCGCAGCTACCATTATTGAACAATTATTATGTTTCAGATCCAGACAATAATAATGGTCAAAATTATCTCATTTTAACACAGATTCTTGTTTGGCCTCATAATAACACCAAAATTGGTATGGTTACACCTACATGACTTAGGAAGGAAACCAGGCTCAGACTGCCTAAGAAACACTCATGGTCAGCTTTCATAGAAAGTCCAGGTAACAAAATAAAAATTATCCTTGATTTCTTCTAGAAACAAAACCAAATTTCTGCAAGATATTTTTATATTATTACAATCTCATAATTATATTATTATATATAATAATTTTATATTATATTAATAATGATTTATATTATTAATTGTTAGCAAATTATTTTCTGGGAGCAATTGTTTATCTTTTGAGATGAAATTAATTTAGTAGACCCATTCTTTACAGTGGTAGCATCGAGGTGAGTAGATAAGTAGAGACCATCTAGTGCTAAATGCTTTTAGGTAGCAGTCATCTGCTAACCTTCCTATAGCTTCTTGGGTCTTACACACAGAAGATAGCACTAGAGCCTTCCAAGAGCTAATTTAATTATTTACAGTCCAGTTTACCCCTAAATGATATCACATGTCAGATAAAATCTAGAATACTCAGTCCATTATGCAGATATTTTCACCTGTCTGGTTATCTGATACTATGGAGACAGGATGTCTGAATATTTATGTGAGATCTTTGTTTTTTATTCAGGTATTTGGCATTTGCCTATTTTTCCCCTGTGACTACTTGCCAGGCTCCTTAGTCATGGCATGATTTTATGATGCAAAAAAGAAAGAAAATTATATATACATATTATATATATATGTGTGTGTATTATATATATATATATATAAATTCCATTTTTTCTTATTTTTCTCTTGCCTTGACTACCTTATGAATGAAGGATCCATAATTCTGTTTCTGTAAATATTAATATTAAAAATAGAAGTAAACATATAATTTGGATTTATATCTATGAGTAAGCATAGAAAACATAACTGGAAAGTTTTGGTGGGTGCTAAATTATCTGGTTACGTGCAGTAGGTAGTCTGCAGACTCCTAAATCTGCAAATCTATTTAAAACCCAAAGTGGAAAAGCCACATGTCCAATCAAGCACAGCAAGCACAATTTGGAGCATTTCTCTACTAAACACACACACACTTTAGAAATATTAAAAGGGTAAGGAAAAAACCTGCAGGGTTTCAAAATTTAGGGGAAAGGTCCATGAAGGTGAGTCTTATAATGCAGACTGATGGCAAGCAATGGGATCATTAAAACTGTCTCAGTACATGCAGGAGGCTTGTTGTTTTCCAGAGAGCTGTAAATATGATCAATCAGATGCAACTCAGTGTAAGGCTGATTCAGCAAACAATTCTCCCCATCATTCACCCATTAATTGTACATATTTGCACTTCTTTAGCATCAGCAAGCCTTGCAATCTAAAATGGCTGTTTGAGATATGCAGTTCCGCGTATACCTTAATAAAACATCAAAGCTGCCTACAATAAAGCCCATACTGTGTTATCAGAACATTTCCTTAATGCAGTGACTGCATTTCTAATCTCTCCTTCATCTAATCTACTCCCCGTTATGAGCAGGGTCACCAACACTTCTACAATACTCTTGATAACAAGAACTTTCTCATCAGCATTAACACCCACTCTAGAGAAGTATATATGTAGTGGTCTTTGAGGTGCATATGCCTATATTTACTCATGCTCATCTCAACCACGTAACTGATACTCAAGAACATACCAAAGAGCATATCATGGGGAGAGAGATAGGAAGGGAGAGTCAAAAAGAGGGTTCTCTGGAGAATCCCAGGGACGGTGGAGCCTAGTGGGTTGCCGTCTATGGGGTCGCACAGAGTCAGACACCACTGAAGCGACTTAGCAGCAGCAGCTCTTATATGATATAACTAGTTCCAGGTACTGTTTTAAGCAGTTAAAATATTACCTCATTTAGTCTTTACAGCAACCCTAGGAGGTAAGCACTATTGTTATCCCCATTTTACAATCAAGGAAACAGAGAGTTAAAACAACTTTCCCTTGTTCACACAATTGAGAAGTAGTGGAACTGTGATTCAAACTTAGGCAGTCTAACTCCAAAGTTCATGCCCTTAATTATAATGTCATATGCTTTTCTGTCACAAATTAACATATACTATTTTGAAAAATTATTCCAGAAGGCCCAACAAGGTGACTGACTATCCTTCTACTAAATTCTATAATCAAGCAAGAACCAAAATGACAGGTTTTTAAACCTGCTCCTGACTATTTCTCATATAAATGAATGGATAAGAAAGCCGTGGTTCATATTCACAATGGAGTGTTACTCAGTCATTAAAAAGAATACATTTGAATCAGTTCTAATGAGGTGGATGAAACTGGAGCGGATTATACAGAGTGAAGCAAACCAGAAAGAGAAACACCAATACAGTATACTAACACATATACATGGAATTTAGAAAGATGGTAACGATAACCCTGTATGCGAGAGAGCAAAAGAGACATGGATGTATAGAACAGTTTTTTTGGACTCTGTGGGAGAGGGAGAGGGTGGGATAATTTGGGAGAATGGCATTGAATCATGTATAATATCATATAAGAAATGAATCGCCAGTCTAGGTTTGATGCAGGATACATGATGCTTGGGGCTGGTGCACTGGGATGACCCACAGGGATGGTATGGGGAGGGAGGTGGAAAGGGGGTTTCAGGATTGGGAACACATATGCACCCGTGGCAGATTCATGTTGATGTATGGCAAAACCAATACAATATTGTCAAGTAAAAAAAAATGATAATAATAATAAATTTTTTAAAAAATAAGATAGATGTTAGACAGAAAGACAGACAGATGACAGTTTTTTAAACCTGCTCCTGACTATTTCTCATATAAATAGAAAGACAGATAGATTGACAGGTAGACAGACAGACAAACAGATGATGCTGTGCTAAGTCACTCAGTCATTTCTGACTCTTTGTGACCCCACAGACTATAACCCTACAGCCTTTTCTATCCATGAGATTCTTCAAGCAAGAATACTGAAGTGGGTTGCCATTTCCTTCTCCAAGACAAATGATAGAGAGATAGATAAATTTAGATACATAAAATAAACTGTTGATACCTTCATAATTCCTAGGAAAATAAAGTCAGAAATAGTAAAACAGTAAATTTAGATAAAATTTTTAAAATTAAAAAAATTCTCTAATCAAGAAATTATATATTAATTGGAGAAGGCAATGCTCAAAAATAATTTCTAAAAATGGAGNCCTTATAACTGTGTACTATTTTTTTTTCCTGTAAAACTTAACTGCTTAGGAATAATAGGATAGGCATTTAACCACTTATTTGCAGTTAATTGGGCTTCCCAGGTGGCACTAATGGCAAGAACCCACCTGCCAATGCAGCAGATTGAGACACAGCTTCAGTCCCTGGGTTGGAAAGATTCCCTGGAGGAGGGCATGGAAACCTATACTGGAGTATGCACTAATTTGCCTCCTTACACTCTTGTTTGCCTCTGCAAGCACCTCACAGAGCTCCTTGCCAGCCAGCCATGGCAGCATTTTCTACTCAGATGTTCGACATTCCTCCCATCAGGTTTATTTTTCCCAATCCCCCAACTCCCTTTTTCCTAAGTTCCTCTTTTAGTTCTAGCCACTATCCCTAGATAATATTGTCCAAATGACATCCTTATACAAGGATGATGCCCAGATATGTAAATCACACCAGGATTCCTACTGTCCAGACCCTCACCGCCAACTGCCTGTAAACTACTCCCACTAGACAAGCCCATCCCAAGTGCAATAAGCTCTGGTAGGAATTTATCCTATCCATCTCAAAAGGTGTTCTTGTGTGTTACCTATTTCCAAAACACTCTCTCAAAATATTGATACCATCTTTAAATCATCTTCTCTTTGTCCATGGTAAATACATTTTCATGCCCATTAATTTTTTTCCTTCTCAATCACTCTTCATAATCTTCCAACTTTTCATTTACATGAACCCTGCCCATATTCAGACTCTTGCTTCTCAACTATAATCATAGTCTAACTGATTTCCTGCCCCCCTGTATGTGTCCCTTTCTGAATGACCTTTCCCTCTGATCTCAAAATTATTTCCTTTCTCACTCTTACTAAACTTCCCATGCATAAAACTAAAATCTACCCTTTGTCATCTAACATACCTTGGCTCCAGTCTTTTATTCTAGGTTATTCCCCTACCACAATCCCACATTCATGTCAATTGTTGAAATAATAACTACATGTGCAATAGCAAGAATGGACAAAATTAAGCTACAGTAACAATCCCAAAACCTCACTAGCTTTCAACAAGGGTTTAGGTCTTGCTTATGATTCCAGTCTTTGGAGTAGACTGCATCTTACTCCATGCTGTCTTTATTTAAGTAAGTGTTAGTCACTCAGTCATGTCCAACTCTTTGTGATCCCATGGACTGTAGCCTTCCAGGATCCTCTGTCCATGGAATTCTCCAGGCAAGAATACTGGAGTGGGTTACTGTTTCCTTCTCCAGTCGATCTTCTCAACCCAGGGATCGAATCCAGGTCTCCTGCACTGCAGGCAAATTCTTTACCATCTGGGCTTCCCTCATAGCTTAGTTGGTAAAGAATCTGCCTGCAGAGCAGTAGAACCCCGGTTCAATTCCTGCGTCAGGAAGATCCTCTGGAGATGGGATAGGATATCCACTCCAGTATTTTGGGGCTTCCCTTATAGCTCAGCTGGTAAAGATTCCACCTGCAAAGTAAGAGACCTGGGTTTGATCCCTGGGTTGGGAAGATCCCCTGGATAAGGAAAAGGCTACCAACTCCAGTATTCTGGCCTGGAGAATTCTAGAGAATTCCAAGGATTGGCGGCGGCGGTGGCCAGCGCACTAAGCGCGGCCAAGACCTACCCCACCTCTGAGGTCAAGGATAGCGGCCTAGNTGGGCCTTAGAAAGCATCACTATGAACAAAGCTAGTGGAGGTGATGGAATTCCAGTTGAGCTATTTCAAATCCTGAAAGATGATGCTGTGAAAGTGCTGCACTCAATATACCAGCAAATTTGGAAAACTCAGCAGTGGCCACAGAACTAGAAAAGGTCAGTTTTCATTCCAATCCCAAAGAAAGGCAATGCAAAAGAATGCTCAAACTACCGCACAATTGCTCTCATCTCACATGCTAGTAAAGTAATGCTCAAAATTCTCCAGCCTAGGCTTCAGCAATACAAGAACCATGAAATTCCTGATGTTCAAGCTGGTTTTAGAAAAGGCAGAGGAACCAGAGATCAAATTGCCAACATCTGCTGGATCATGGAAAAAGCAAGAGAGTTCTAGAAAAACATCTATACATGAACCGTGAAATTCCTGATGTTCAAGCTGGTTTTAGAAAAGGCAGAGGAACCAGGGATCAAATTGCCAACATCTGCTGGGTCATGGAAAAAGCAAGAGAGTTCCAGAAAAACATCTACTTCTGCTTTATTGACTATGCCAAAGCCTTTGACTATGTAGATCACAATAAACTGTGGAAAATTGTGAAAGAGATGGGAATACCAGACCACCTGACCTGCCTCTTGAGAAATCTGTATGCAGGTCAGGAAGCAACAGTTAGAACTGCCCATGGAACAACAGACTGGTTCCAAATAGGAAAAGGAGTACGTCAAGGCTGTATATTGTCACCCTGCTTATTTAACTTCTATGCAGAGTACATCATGAGAAACGCTGGACTGTAAGAAGCACAAGCTGGAATCAAGATTGCCGGGAGAAATATCAGTCACCTCAGATATGCAGACGATACCACCCTTATGGCAGAAAGTGAGGAAGAACTAAAGGGCCTCTTGATGAGAGTGAAAGAGGAGAGTGAAAAAGTTGGTTTAAAGCTCAGCATTCAGAAAACGAAGATCATGGCATCTGGTCCCATCACTCCATGGAAAATAGATGGAAAAACAGTGGGAACAGTGTCAGACTTTATTTTTGGTGCACCAAAATCACTGCAGATGGTGACTGCAGCCATGAAATTAAAAGATGCTTACTCCTTGGAAGAAAAGTTATGACCAACCTAGATAGCATATTCAAAAGCAGAGACTTTATATTGCCAACTAAGGTCCATCTAGTCAAGGCTATGGTTTTGCCAATAGTCATGTATGGATGTGAGAGTTGGACTGTGAGAAGACTGAGCACCAAAGAATCGATGCTTTTGAACTGTGGTGTTGGAGAAGACTCTTAAGAGTCCCTTGGACTGCAAGGATATCCAGCCAGTCCATTCTGAAGATCAACCCTGGGATTTCTTTGGAAGGTATGATGCTAAAGCTGAAACTCCAGTACTCTGGCCACCTCATGTGAAGAGTTGACTCATTGGAAAAGACTCTGATGCTGGGAAGGATTGAGGGCAGGAGGAGAAGGGGATGACAGAGGATGAGATGGCTGGATGGCATCACTGACTTGATGGACGCGAGTCTGAGTGAACTCTGGGAGTTTGTGATGGACAGGGAGGCCTGGCGTGCTGTGATTCATGGGGTTGCAAAGAGTCGGACACTACTAGTGACTGAAATGAACTGAACTGAACTGATGGGGTTGCACAGAGTCAGACGGGACTTTCACTTTTCTTTACCATCTGAACCACCAGGGAAGGGAAAGCCCCAACCTACTCCAAACCTAGCTCCAAACATGTTCACCTTAAGGTTCCAGATAAAGGGGTCCTGCCTGGAACTTGACAGTCTTAGTACAGAGGTAAAAGAGGAATGGTTCTTTAAATTTCTCTCCATATTTCATTGGTCAAGGCAAGTCAAATGGCTGTGCCTGATATTAATGTGACAAGAGTTATAATTTTCCTGCATGGAAGGTCCCAACAGAGAGTGTCATCAAATATTTTGGAAAATAATACAATCTACCACATCATCATTAAAGTACAACAGAAATCCCACCATTTTTTCAGTGTTTTTCTTCTTCTAGATCACAGTATCTCAACAGCACCACTATTAACAATTTGTGCCAGATAATTCTTAGTTGTGGGATTTGTCTGATCATTGTAGAATGTTTAGCAGTATGCCTAGCCTCAACCTACTTCAAAATTAAAAGTGTTAGTCGCTCAGTCACGTCCGCCAGGCTCCTGTCCATGGGTTTAGCCAGGCAAGAATACTGGAGTGGGTAGTGTTTCCCTTCTCCAGGGCATCTTCCCGCATTGCCAGCAGAATCTTCACCATTTGAGCCGCCAGGGAAGGGAAAACCCCAACCTACTCCAAACCTAGCTCCAAACCTATTCACCCACCATGCCAATCAAAAATGGCTCCAGACCTTCAGAAATGTTCCCTGGAGGGATGAAATCACCAGGAGTCAGTAACCACTGGTCTAGCCTATGAGTCCCGAAGGAATAGACTCTGTATCTTAGCTGTGACTTAGCATCCTCATGGCACTAACTCCTATGGTACATGTTTAATCATTGTCATCAAAATAGAATTATAATTTCAGGACAAGATTTTCTTTATTAAAAAATCAAAAGCAATATTTGTCTCTCAGGTTTCTTTAGGGCAAAAACATAAATTTTAGAGACAGGAAGGCCAAAGCTTCTGGCTTCAACACTCCATAAGATTCTGAGAATGCTGCTTAACCTGTTTCTTCATCTTCAAAATGGGCACAGCAGCATTCCCCTTGCAGTTTTGTGATGATGAGTGGATCCAAATTGCTTGGTGTTTGGTGTCTGCTCAGTAAATGGCAGCTATCATCATCATCACCGTCAGCACAGCATCCCTTTCTCCATAACACCCTGGAATGTGAGATGTTTAAAAACCTATTTGCCCTCTTGCATAGAAATGCCAAATGTTACTCACAGAAAGAGAACAGCATGGTCCCACAAAATACCACCTATGTTTGTTTCTCCATAAATAAGACTTGTTGTCAAGAAACTTGAGCTCAGTGCTCGTGGCTCTGCCACGAAACACATAAGCTTGGATATGAGCAACAGGTTTTTCTGAAGCACTTTCCTGGATGTCAGCAGAACCTCACAAATCAGGCAAGAAAAGTCCAAAACATATGCCCTCAGCAACCTGCCAAAAACCAATAAAAGGAACTGTGATTAGAGCCAAAATCAAGGAGGCAGGCAGCAGTGTGGGGCTACAAACCCCAATACATTCACATGGAAATGCATTTCCTTTCAGTAAAAACCATTCCAATGATGAAAAGAACTTCATGCAGCTACCTATCATATAGGCAGGAACTTCAAAATGACAAATGTCCTGGATTTTTTTGAAAAAATGCAACCATTTGGAACAAGATATGTTGACAACTAGTGGTTTTGTGGATAGTAAGTATAACTCAGCATGGAAGAACTGGCCTTTTTTAATGAAGTAACATATTGTGATGTTATCAAGACTTAGGCATTTTTATATCAAGTGAAAAATATCTCTTGTTTTCTGGTTAAGAAATGAACACATGGCATGGCAATCAACATAAGTTTAAAATACAGGAAAAAATAGCAGAGATCTCAGTTTATAAAAGATAGGCTGTGTGTTCTTTTTTCAGAAGACTATGATCCCCTGGCTGGCCATACGAAATGTAAAGGGTTTGCGGCTTTGTGTGTTAGATTTTTTTTTTTTTTAACAATTGTGAGCCTTTCAAGCTGGTAGGATTTCAACCGAAGGCCTTGGAGACTTAAACGCTTGAGTTCCCAGCATTAGGAGCAAACGCTGTAGCAGCATCAACAGGGAAAGCTCCTGTTCCATCAGAGCTGGGATTTCAATCCAGCGGCTGTTGTGATTCAGCCTGTTTCTTCAGTGAACCTGGGGTCAGCCGGCTTCAAAGATTAAGCTTGTTTGACCCTGCACATCAACACTCAGAACCACGCTGCCTTGGCCACGGGTCGCAGCGTCCTAGTCCCAGCTGGCTGTAAGCGGATCTTGGCTGCCCTTCCCGCCTGTCCAGCACTGCATCTCCTCCTCCGCCCCGGGGTACCAGACTGCCCTCTGGCCCAAGGTTGCTCTCTCCTCTGGAACAGAGCTGTAGTAACCAAAGGACTTCGGCAACAACAGGCTCCACTCAAAACTCTGTTTCCTTCACTTGCAACACTCAACCTTGATGATTTAATGAGCCCCAAAGGGCAGCCTCTGCATAGCTTACTGAATTCTAATTAGATAATTAAACCAGAAAGCAAAAATCTTTACTTTTGTAGGGATGAAACATAGGCTGATGTTTTATTGTGTGCAACTAACATTCCACAAGCAAAGCATTCCCAAACGTTTTTCAAAATAAATAACATTCAGTTCCAAACTCAGAAATTAATACTTGCTTTCCCCCACGTTCTGGGACTGTCATATGATATATTTTTTTTTAAAGGATTGAGAAAGAATAAATACCTTTATACATGCATGCATTTAGTCGATAAATATTTATTTATTCAACACCACTCTGTGCCAGCCACTGTTCTGAGCTCCCAATAGCCATAAACTTCTAAAGTCTCCTTTAAGTGCTGATTTAAATATAAAGTAATGATAACCACAGCAAACATTTCTGTCCATAATTTAGGCTAAAAATAGAAACATTTCAGCCTTTATTTTTCATGTTCATTTACCTTGACCTCACTATTCTAACATGAGTAACCAGCCACTCGCATGTATTGCCTTGTGTCCTTTACCTTGTATATACTTTGTGACTCTTCCAATTGTGGACGATTTGCAAAGTAAATGAAAATTATTTCTCAGGAAGTAGTTTTCACATAAAAGCAAAAGTGAAGGCCTAACAACATGGCTCTTTCTTCAGTGCTAATGCACTTGCATAAGGAAAGTGGTTTTAACTGAAAGTAAAAATTACTGACAGGAACACGTTGCAGTTTACTCTGGAAGGCTTTGAAGGAGAATGAGACAACTTTCAGTTGTCAAAAACTTGGGAGGGAGTAGACCATTGAGACAAAAAGACTTAAGGAAAACATTTTTAAAGAGGGAAAACGTGGTTTGTTTGATTTTTCTCCTTTCTTCCATCCACCCTAAAAAAAATACACAACTTTATTATTCAGTTTTCCATTGCTTTTGTACAAATATTTAAAATATTGCTCAAATTACCCTATATGTTTTTAATTTTCCCTTATTTTCTTTCTTTGCAAATCCATGTTGCTTGTTCTTTTTGGGAAGAGGACTAATAACATTTTTGCTGAGAAAGTAAGTCAGAATTAGATATTACCTTTTTTTTTCTTCTTTCTTCATTCCTAATTGATTTCTTCAGGAAATTAGTGAACCCTGTTGATATTCTCAAAGCAAATTCTTGACCAGTCAGTGCTAACCAAAAGTATCACAGAATAACGCTAGGCTGTTCTGCACAATGGCAGACACCAGGTGGAAACGCAAAACCTTCAAGCATCTGAAAATTTCCCAAATAATTGTCTCACATGAACAAATTCTATGAATTATTAGATATGAACTTATCACTTTTAACCTGAAGGTGTGTTTTTATAACAGTTATAGGGCTAGAAATAAAATTTTGATGATCCTACAAAGACTTCTTGAGTTTAGCTTTCTCCAAAAGGAAGACAAATTAATTACAGTTGACTGAGACAATGATGTCATAACATGGACTATTTTGATGTTTTCCACTGTGGTAGGCTTGAAAGAGAAGTGGGATCCAAGTGATCAAGTCCCCTTCCTGGGCCATTCTACCACGTTTCCTCTTCTCTAAATATCATTAACCATTTTAGACTCACACACACACACACACACACACACACACACACCCCCCTCAAAGATGTGTTTAAGTCAGTTGTCAAGAACAGAATTGTTTTATCTTGTTTAGTGACACTTTCCACTATAGAATTTACCAAACTATCTTTTGAACTGTATATTGGCCTAAATAGGGCAACTTTTGCTTTAGAATATAAACAATAACTCTCCTTTCGAGGTTTAATTTGACTGACATCAAAACTCACTCTAATGATGATGAGAATCCACACCGAGAAGCTCTCCACGGAAGACCCTGTATCCAACTCTCAGAATCTGAGTGTCAGAGAGAACACAACACAGGCCTGAGACAGGCCAGGCAGGGCTGAAACCTGAGCCCTGAGTCACAGATCTGCACACTGAGCAGAGTCGATGTAAGTGATATAGGAAGCCAGGTGCAGTCCGGGAGAAAGGGGCTGATAGAAACAAAACAGGAAAGCCGATTGCAAAGTAGGGTTAAAATTCAGGCCTAGAAGGGAAATGCAGTGAGAATGAGAAACCCAGGCGAAGGCAAATGAGGCAGACAGGGTGAACATTGGACAATTAGCCTGCAACAGGAGGCAAATGTCCCATGGGCAGCACGAGCTGCATTCAAACCAAGCACCAGAAATGTCTGTTTCAAACTATTTCCAGACCCCATTCACTGATGAGAACACAGCCCCTGGGGTCCTGCCAGTCCAGCTCATCAATGGTTCAAAGAGCAGACAGGAGTTTAACTGCACAGCAGACTTTCAGTGCAGCCCCATAGCTTCCTATCTAAAACGTCGGGGCTATATGTGTTTTGCAGTTTAGAATTTTTCAGATATTAGAAAGCATGAAACTCGTATGGATCGCCAAAGGAATTATGCTGAGTGAACAAAGCCAATCACCAAAGACCACATACTGTACAATTCTATTTATCTAGCATTTTAGAAATGACAAACTTGTACAGGTAGAAAACCTACGAGTGGTTGGTTGCCAGGGGCAAGGGAGAGGGCTGGTGAGGGAGGTATCTGTGTCTATAATAGGGTAGCGCAAGAGATCCTTAGGATGAGCTGTATTGCATCTGACTGTGGTGGTAGCCACACAAATCTATACATAACAGAATTGCAAGTAACTTAAGAGAGTGTATATAAAACTGATGAAATCCATATAAAGCCCATATGTGCTCAGTCGCTCAGTCATGCCTTGCAGCCCCAACTGAGCCTGCCAAGCTCCTCTGTCCATGGAATTTTCCAAGCAAGAATACTGCAATGAGGCGTCNCATCTGACTGTGGTGGTAGCCACACAAATCTATACATAGCAGAATCGCAAGTAACTTAAGAGAGTGTATGTAAAACTGATGAAATCCATATAAAGCCCATATGTGCTCAGTCGCTCAGTCATGTCTGATTCTTTGCAGCCCCAACTGAGCCTGCCAAGCTCCTCTGTCCATGGAATTTTCCAACAAGAATACTGCAATGAGGCGCCATTTCCTACTCCAGGGGATCTTCCACACTTAGGGGTCGAACTCGTGTCTCTTGCATCTCCTGCATTGGCAGGCAGATTCTTTACAACTGAAGCCACCTGGGAAGCCCAATAAAGTCCATGGATTGTTGTACTACAGTTACAAATGTGACCATTGGGGGAAATTAGGTGAAGAGTACAGTACATGTATTCTTTCTTACAACTGTAAACAGATATACAAGCCTCAAAATTAAAAAAAAAATTAAAGAAACATTAAGAAAGCAATAAAGTACATATTCAGAATATTAGGTAACACTCCAAACAATGTCAAACATGAATATTTCTGCAGAAAAGCGTGTGACTATTCACACCAAGTGAAACGCAGGTTATAAATAGACTTCAGTCAGCTGGGGTCAGGTTCTATGACCACATGAGTTTGGTCTGGTATTGCTGCCAAATCAGCCATGAAAACACTTTGGTTCTCCAGAGCTTTTTGGATTTGGAGCTACAGATAAAGAATTATAACTGCGAGTCCCACTCTGGTCTCATGGAGAAAGGCAATGATGGACACCACTGACTGGTCTATTTTTTATGCCCTGTTTCCCTTCCTCTTTTCATATTCTGTAGAGAAGAATTGGGGGGATTGAAAATTTTAATATAATACTTCAATCACACAAGATTTGAGAAAAAGCTATTTTTTTGTATCCCTGGTGGCTTAGACGATAAAGCGTCTGCTTGCAATGCAGGAGGCCCGGGTTGGATTCCTGGGTCGGGAAGATCCCCTGGAGAAAGAAATGGCAATCCACTCCAACGCTCTTGCCTGGAAAATCCCATGGATGGAGGAACCTGATAGGCTACAGTCCATGGGGCCACAAAGAGTCGGATATGACTGAGCAACTTCACTTCACTTTTTGAGAAGGCAGCAATTCCCAGAATTGAATATGAGGGATGGAGTTATGTGGGAAAGGCAAGATCAGCATGGAATAGAACATTCCTGAACCTGTCCTAGGGTGTCTCCTTAGCACCACTTTGTCATCTGTTTGGTAATGAATTTTCAAGACTTTAGAAGTTTCTAAATTCAAAAGTAGCATATATATATATATATATAATCAATATACATACACGTAGACTGTTGCTGCTGCTGCTTCGTCACTTCACTTGTGTCTAACGCTTTGTAACCCCATGGACTGCAGCCCACCAGGCCCCTCTGTCCATGGGATTCTCCAGGCAAGAATACTGGCGTAGGTGGCCATGCCCTCCTCCAGGGGATCTTCCCAACCAGGGATCAAACTCATGTCTCCTGCATTGCAGGCAGATTCTTTATTGCTGAGCCACCAGGGAAGCCTGTAGAATTAATTAATTAACATTATTTACCACTTTGTATAATACCTTTCTCTGCTCCTTCACTAGGTTCCTTCACTCTGTTCACTCACTAGGGTGGAAAAGAGGGATCTGACCCTATCTGAAATGTTTGACCACATGTATATACCTCATAGGTATACAGCTTTTCAGCATTCCATAATGATAGGCATTCAAATTTTGTAGTGGATCACCTTCCAATTAAATTGGAATTCAAGCAGTATGGTAGANGAGGCCCACTCTGGTCTCATGGAGAAAGGCAATGATGGACACCACTGACTGGTCTATTTTTTATGCCCTGTTTCCCTTCCTCTTTTCGTATTCTGTAGAGAAGAATTGGGGGGATTGAAAATTTTAATATAATACTTCAATCACACAAGATTTGAGAAAAAGCTATTTTTTTGTATCCCTGGTGGCTTAGACGATAAAGCGTCTGCTTGCAATGCAGGAGGCCCGGGTTGGATTCCTGGGTCGGGAAGATCCCCTGGAGAAAGAAATGGCAATCCACTCCAACGCTCTTGCCTGGAAAATCCCATGGATGGAGGAACCTGATAGGCTACAGTCCATGGGGCCACAAAGAGTCGGATATGACTGAGCAACTTCACTTCACTTTTTGAGAAGGCAGCAATTCCCAGAATTGAATATGAGGGATGGAGTTATGTGGGAAAGGCAAGATCAGCATGGAATAGAACATTCCTGAACCTGTCCTAGGGTGTCTCCTTAGCACCACTTTGTCATCTGTTTGGTAATGAATTTTCAAGACTTTAGAAGTTTCTAAATTCAAAAGTAGCATATATATATATATATATAATCAATATACATACACGTAGACTGTTGCTGCTGCTGCTTCGTCACTTCACTTGTGTCTAACGCTTTGTAACCCCATGGACTGCAGCCCACCAGGCCCCTCTGTCCATGGGATTCTCCAGGCAAGAATACTGGCGTAGGTGGCCATGCCCTCCTCCAGGGGATCTTCCCAACCAGGGATCAAACTCATGTCTCCTGCATTGCAGGCAGATTCTTTATTGCTGAGCCACCAGGGAAGCCTGTAGAATTAATTAATTAACATTATTTACCACTTTGTATAATACCTTTCTCTGCTCCTTCACTAGGTTCCTTCACTCTGTTCACTCACTAGGGTGGAAAAGAGGGATCTGACCCTATCTGAAATGTTTGACCACATGTATATACCTCATAGGTATACAGCTTTTCAGCATTCCATAATGATAGGCATTCAAATTTTGTAGTGGATCACCTTCCAATTAAATTGGAATTCAAGCAGTATGGTAGAAACCTAATTCATTTATCTTAACCCAGGTCTTCAGATGTTTCTCTGCTCTGTGCTATCCTCCACACTATGGTCAATTTATTCTGTGAAAATACAAAGGTAACTACATTGCTGTCTTTTGGGGCCCTTGCTGCTTACAGAATAGTGTCTGAGCTCCCTAGGGTGAAAACAGAAACCCTTGATGACCTGGCGGCAGTGGGTCACAGCCGAGAGTCACATCTCCCTGTCCTGCTCCTTCCAGATTGTGGCTCTGCCACATTAAGGACTTCCCATTTCCTGAATAAGTCAACACTCACTCACCCTATTGCTTTTGCACATGTCCCTCTCTCTTTGAAAGAAAATGTTTTTTAATTGAAGTATAATTAACAATGTTATCCTAGTTTCAAGTGTACAGCAGTGATTCAGTTATATATACATATATCTTGTTTTTCAGATTCTTTTCCATTATAGATTATTAAAGATATTGAGTATAGTTCCTTGTACTATATGATGGGTCCTTGTTGGTTATCTATTTTACAGATATATATACAGTAGTATGTCTATGTTAATACCGAACTCCTAACTTATCCCTCCGCCTACTCTTCCTCTTTGGTAACCATAAGATTGTTTTCTATGTCTGTAAGTCTGTTTCTGTTTTGTAAACAAGTTCACTTGTTTCATTTTTTTTTTTAGATTCCACAAATAAGCAATAGCATATATTTGTCTTTCTCTGGATATTCTTCTCTTGAACACCATTCTTCCCATTTATCTAGCCAACTCTGTCTAGAAAGGTGCCATTTTCTCCCGGAAGCCTGTGAAATATCCCCTTTTCTCTCCATCCAACCTTGTCTGGATGAAGAGCCCAGATGCACCTCTGTATCAAAGCACTCTTCATGCTGCATGGATCGTTATGCACTTTAATGTGGGGAACTGAATATTTTTTCTTTCCCAGAACTTAGCCTACTGCCTGACACTGAGTAACTATTCGATCACTCAAGTAAGCGATCAACAAACAGTCATTTTTGTTTACTATTTTTGTTTATCCATTGGCCTGCT
The DNA here is from genome assembly GCA_006410735.1 of Raphicerus campestris. Taxonomy (NCBI): domain Eukaryota; kingdom Metazoa; phylum Chordata; class Mammalia; order Artiodactyla; family Bovidae; genus Raphicerus; species Raphicerus campestris. Next base: position 135,526 of record SJYW01013332.1, read on the forward strand.
AGGCTCCTCTGTCCATGGGATTCCCCAGGCAAGAATACTGGAGTTGCCATTTCCTTCTCCAGGGGATCTTCCTGACTCAGGCATCAAACCTGCTTTTCCTGAACTAGAAGGCAGATTCCTTACTATTGAGCCACCAAGGAAGCCCCTTAGTAAATGTACACATCACCAAAAAACATCAAATAAAATGCCATATAGCTTGTTTAACTTTATGACTAGTAAGCTACTTAAGTTTTCTGTAACTCAGTTTCTTCAGCTATACAACAGGAATAACATGGTTTTCATCCATCAGTTAGATTAAGTTTGTTAGTGCATATGAAACAATGATAACTCAGCTGATCATGTAGGAAGCACTCAGCAAATATTAAAGTTACAAAGTGCAGGAGTACATTGTGGAAAACTTTAAATATACTTCCTATTCGGTAAGCCAGGGTGAGTGTGAAATGTTCTTAAACTGTAATACATTAAAGAAGCATTATTATTATAACTACAATATACAAATGTCAGCATCAAATTTCTTACAGATTATTAGATGTCAGAGTATATTGTGTTTTACTGTCAAGTATTATTATTTTCTTATTTTACAAAACCTATAACCCCTATAGTTTTATTGGCCCTCAGGTAAGAAGAATATTCAATTAATCATTGAGAGAATGGCTCTCCGGTAATTGTACCCAGTAGCTCAGTGGTAAAGAATCTGCCTGTCAATGCAGGAGCTAGCTGCAGGAGACTCAGGTTCAATCCCTGGTTTGGGAGGATCCCTTAGAGGAGGAAATGGCAACCCACTCCAGCATTCTTGTCTGAAAAACCCCATGGACAGAGGAACCTGGTGGGCTGCAGTCCCTGGGGTCACAAAAAGTTGGACACAACTGAGCATGCACACACCGAATTCTTTTTAATATTTTATGCCTTACAGTTGAACAAAGTTTGTGTCATTATTCATTCATTCACACCGTATTTTTTGATTGAACACCTAAGTTGTTCTAGACACTGAGGAGTCACTGGTGAGCTCCAGTTCTCACATCACCTGTCCTCATGGAACTTACAGTCTGAGAGCTGCATGAATATAAGAGTCCTTCCTGGGTGAAGAGTGAGGTCTCACCTGGATAAGCATATCAGAAAAGAATCAGGGAGAAATTAGAGATGAAGAACCCATATTTTGANAATGTGGGGAACTGAATATTTTTTCTTTCCCAGAACTTAGCCTACTGCCTGACACTGAGTAACTATTCGATCACTCAAGTAAGCGATCAACAAACAGTCATTTTTGTTTACTATTTTTGTTTATCCATTGGCCTGCTAGGCTCCTCTGTCCATGGGATTCCCCAGGTAAGAATACTGGAGTTGCCATTTCCTTCTCCAGGGGATCTTCCTGACTCAGGCATCAAACCTGCTTTTCCTGAACTAGAAGGCAGATTCCTTACTATTGAGCCACCAAGGAAGCCCCTTAGTAAATGTACACATCACCAAAAAACATCAAATAAAATGCCATATAGCTTGTTTAACTTTATGACTAGTAAGCTACTTAAGTTTTCTGTAACTCAGTTTCTTCAGCTATACAACAGGAATAACATGGTTTTCATCCATCAGTTAGATTAAGTTTGTTAGTGCATATGAAACAATGATAACTCAGCTGATCATGTAGGAAGCACTCAGCAAATATTAAAGTTACAAAGTGCAGGAGTACATTGTGGAAAACTTTAAATATACTTCCTATTCGGTAAGCCAGGGTGAGTGTGAAATGTTCTTAAACTGTAATACATTAAAGAAGCATTATTATTATAACTACAATATACAAATGTCAGCATCAAATTTCTTACAGATTATTAGATGTCAGAGTATATTGTGTTTTACTGTCAAGTATTATTATTTTCTTATTTTACAAAACCTATAACCCCTATAGTTTTATTGGCCCTCAGGTAAGAAGAATATTCAATTAATCATTGAGAGAATGGCTCTCTGCTAATTGTACCCAGTAGCTCAGTGGTAAAGAATCTGCCTGTCAATGCAGGAGCTAGCTGCAGGAGACTCAGGTTCAATCCCTGGTTTGGGAGGATCCCTTAGAGGAGGAAATGGCAACCCACTCCAGCATTCTTGTCTGAAAAACCCCATGGACAGAGGAACCTGGTGGGCTGCAGTCCCTGGGGTCACAAAAAGTTGGACACAACTGAGCATGCACACACCGAATTCTTTTTAATATTTTATGCCTTACAGTTGAACAAAGTTTGTGTCATTATTCATTCATTCACACCGTATTTTTTGATTGAACACCTAAGTTGTTCTAGACACTGAGGAGTCACTGGTGAGCTCCAGTTCTCACATCACCTGTCCTCATGGAACTTACAGTCTGAGAGCTGCATGAATATAAGAGTCCTTCCTGGGTGAAGAGTGAGGTCTCACCTGGATAAGCATATCAGAAAAGAATCAGGGAGAAATTAGAGATGAAGAACCCATATTTTGATAGGAATTGCATTCAGCTGCAAACCATAGAAACCAGACTACAGTAGCTTAGACATATTAGGTTTTATTCTTTCACATATGATGCCCCAAAGTAGGCAATCCAGGGCTCAAAGGGTAGCTCCACTAGGTTCAACAGGGACCCAGGTTCCATCTGTCTTTCTGCTTTGCCATCATGACTTCCAGCCTCAAAGTCACAAGATGATTCCTGAAATTCCAACCATTGCATCCACTTTCTAGCAAGAAGGCCTGAAAGGGAAAAATGTGTGAAAATCCCCACCAAATAGACATTTACTCGCCACCCCTGATAAGAAAGAGAGGGGAACGGTGTTGGATAAATAGCTAAGGCACCACAGCTCAAGAACTGAGGGTCAGATTATTCACTGCCCCTCAATAGGGATCGTGATCCTGTCAGTACAATTAGACTGGGATTGAAGCATATATCTCAAAAGAGAAAGCAGGAAAAAAAAAAAAAGAGGAATGATGGTTTTGGGTGGCTCGAGTCATGAAAATTTGAGGGTTTTACAAGAAAGGGTGTTTGATTCCTATCCAGTAGCAAAGTGAAATGCATTAGTAGACCTGGTTCTAGGGTGAGGAAGTCAAAATGATGATGGAGAACCATGTGGCAGAAGGATAAACTCTGAGATGAGGGAGACTAATCAAGATGCTTACGAGACTGCACCTGCCCTTCTTGTGTAGAGGAAGGCTCGCAAGTTTGCCGACTGNGGGATCTTCCCAACCAGGGATCAAACTCATGTCTCCTGCATTGCAGGCAGATTCTTTATTGCTGAGCCACCAGGGAAGCCTGTAGAATTAATTAATTAACATTATTTACCACTTTGTATAATACCTTTCTCTGCTCCTTCACTAGGTTCCTTCACTCTGTTCACTCACTAGGGTGGAAAAGAGGGATCTGACCCTATCTGAAATGTTTGACCACATGTATATACCTCATAGGTATACAGCTTTTCAGCATTCCATAATGATAGGCATTCAAATTTTGTAGTGGATCACCTTCCAATTAAATTGGAATTCAAGCAGTATGGTAGAAACCTAATTCATTTATCTTAACCCAGGTCTTCAGATGTTTCTCTGCTCTGTGCTATCCTCCACACTATGGTCAATTTATTCTGTGAAAATACAAAGGTAACTACATTGCTGTCTTTTGGGGCCCTTGCTGCTTACAGAATAGTGTCTGAGCTCCCTAGGGTGAAAACAGAAACCCTTGATGACCTGGCGGCAGTGGGTCACAGCCGAGAGTCACATCTCCCTGTCCTGCTCCTTCCAGATTGTGGCTCTGCCACATTAAGGACTTCCCATTTCCTGAATAAGTCAACACTCACTCACCCTATTGCTTTTGCACATGTCCCTCTCTCTTTGAAAGAAAATGTTTTTTAATTGAAGTATAATTAACAATGTTATCCTAGTTTCAAGTGTACAGCAGTGATTCAGTTATATATACATATATCTTGTTTTTCAGATTCTTTTCCATTATAGATTATTAAAGATATTGAGTATAGTTCCTTGTACTATATGATGGGTCCTTGTTGGTTATCTATTTTACAGATATATATACAGTAGTATGTCTATGTTAATACCGAACTCCTAACTTATCCCTCCGCCTACTCTTCCTCTTTGGTAACCATAAGATTGTTTTCTATGTCTGTAAGTCTGTTTCTGTTTTGTAAACAAGTTCACTTGTTTCATTTTTTTTTTTAGATTCCACAAATAAGCAATAGCATATATTTGTCTTTCTCTGGATATTCTTCTCTTGAACACCATTCTTCCCATTTATCTAGCCAACTCTGTCTAGAAAGGTGCCATTTTCTCCTGGAAGCCTGTGAAATATCCCCTTTTCTCTCCATCCAACCTTGTCTGGATGAAGAGCCCAGATGCACCTCTGTATCAAAGCACTCTTCATGCTGCATGGATCGTTATGCACTTTAATGTGGGGAACTGAATATTTTTTCTTTCCCAGAACTTAGCCTACTGCCTGACACTGAGTAACTATTCGATCACTCAAGTAAGCGATCAACAAACAGTCATTTTTGTTTACTATTTTTGTTTATCCATTGGCCTGCTAGGCTCCTCTGTCCATGGGATTCCCCAGGTAAGAATACTGGAGTTGCCATTTCCTTCTCCAGGGGATCTTCCTGACTCAGGCATCAAACCTGCTTTTCCTGAACTAGAAGGCAGATTCCTTACTATTGAGCCACCAAGGAAGCCCCTTAGTAAATGTACACATCACCAAAAAACATCAAATAAAATGCCATATAGCTTGTTTAACTTTATGACTAGTAAGCTACTTAAGTTTTCTGTAACTCAGTTTCTTCAGCTATACAACAGGAATAACATGGTTTTCATCCATCAGTTAGATTAAGTTTGTTAGTGCATATGAAACAATGATAACTCAGCTGATCATGTAGGAAGCACTCAGCAAATATTAAAGTTACAAAGTGCAGGAGTACATTGTGGAAAACTTTAAATATACTTCCTATTCGGTAAGCCAGGGTGAGTGTGAAATGTTCTTAAACTGTAATACATTAAAGAAGCATTATTATTATAACTACAATATACAAATGTCAGCATCAAATTTCTTACAGATTATTAGATGTCAGAGTATATTGTGTTTTACTGTCAAGTATTATTATTTTCTTATTTTACAAAACCTATAACCCCTATAGTTTTATTGGCCCTCAGGTAAGAAGAATATTCAATTAATCATTGAGAGAATGGCTCTCTGCTAATTGTACCCAGTAGCTCAGTGGTAAAGAATCTGCCTGTCAATGCAGGAGCTAGCTGCAGGAGACTCAGGTTCAATCCCTGGTTTGGGAGGATCCCTTAGAGGAGGAAATGGCAACCCACTCCAGCATTCTTGTCTGAAAAACCCCATGGACAGAGGAACCTGGTGGGCTGCAGTCCCTGGGGTCACAAAAAGTTGGACACAACTGAGCATGCACACACCGAATTCTTTTTAATATTTTATGCCTTACAGTTGAACAAAGTTTGTGTCATTATTCATTCATTCACACCGTATTTTTTGATTGAACACCTAAGTTGTTCTAGACACTGAGGAGTCACTGGTGAGCTCCAGTTCTCACATCACCTGTCCTCATGGAACTTACAGTCTGAGAGCTGCATGAATATAAGAGTCCTTCCTGGGTGAAGAGTGAGGTCTCACCTGGATAAGCATATCAGAAAAGAATCAGGGAGAAATTAGAGATGAAGAACCCATATTTTGATAGGAATTGCATTCAGCTGCAAACCATAGAAACCAGACTACAGTAGCTTAGACATATTAGGTTTTATTCTTTCACATATGATGCCCCAAAGTAGGCAATCCAGGGCTCAAAGGGTAGCTCCACTAGGTTCAACAGGGACCCAGGTTCCATCTGTCTTTCTGCTTTGCCATCATGACTTCCAGCCTCAAAGTCACAAGATGATTCCTGAAATTCCAACCATTGCATCCACTTTCTAGCAAGAAGGCCTGAAAGGGAAAAATGTGTGAAAATCCCCACCAAATAGACATTTACTCGCCACCCCTGATAAGAAAGAGAGGGGAACGGTGTTGGATAAATAGCTAAGGCACCACAGCTCAAGAACTGAGGGTCAGATTATTCACTGCCCCTCAATAGGGATCGTGATCCTGTCAGTACAATTAGACTGGGATTGAAGCATATATCTCAAAAGAGAAAGCAGGAAAAAAAAAAAAAGAGGAATGATGGTTTTGGGTGGCTCGAGTCATGAAAATTTGAGGGTTTTACAAGAAAGGGTGTTTGATTCCTATCCAGTAGCAAAGTGAAATGCATTAGTAGACCTGGTTCTAGGGTGAGGAAGTCAAAATGATGATGGAGAACCATGTGGCAGAAGGATAAACTCTGAGATGAGGGAGACTAATCAAGATGCTTACGAGACTGCACCTGCCCTTCTTGTGTAGAGGAAGGCTTGCAAGTTTGCCAACTGTCCTCCCATGCTCCTGGCAGCCTGCTAATTACCTAGCACAGCACTCAGTAAATATGTGTTGAATGAATTAGTCATGGCGCACTTTCCCTCAGATGCCAGCCGTGCCCTCAGAATGCCTCTCACACATGTCTGCAGGAAGCCACAACCAATGGATCAGAGATGTGATCAGAGACAAACCTCCCGTCCTCACGCTGAAGTGAACCTGGGCTCAGCAGCCTGGCTGTTCCTTCTGAACTTCAGTATGTATTTATTTCAGTTCTCACTTTTTCCTTAGAAAGTGTTTTTTAGGGTGAAAATATCAACAAGGCTAACAGTAAATAAAAGAAGGGAATTTTTCCCTGTTGGCATAGAGAGGGAGTGTGAGTAGTTAATGCCTCAGAACTAAGTATAGTACAGGAAACAGGTTTCCTTCTGTGATAAAATCCCAAATTTAATTAAAACTTGAGGAACTATGGAAACATCTGTCTTCCCCATATGTGCTTTTCTCCTGTAGAGTCTGTGTGTGCATGTGTATGTGTGTGTGTGTGTGTGCATGCGTTCATGTGTGTGTGTAGTTTGAGATCCAACTTTCTTTATAATCATAAAGCTCCATTTGCCACTTGTTCTAGATAAATGACAGTCTACTAAAGATGAAGACTGAAGACTGTCTGAGAAGAGAAAAAAGAACCAAGTCACCCACAACATCAGCAATACAGGGAGAATACTCGTTCAATTAACATTTACTAAGTGCCTCATATATGTGCAATACGAGTGTGCAGTTGCTGTGATAAGCAGAGCTGTTATGGTCTTTACTCCATAGCAAAATAGGAAAGAGGCCATTAATCAAATTACCATATTTATGATTATATAATTATAAACTGAATTAAGTATCCTGAAGGTACCATGAGATCCTGGAATAACAACAGTAATAAAACCAATTTTATGTGAATAGAACATTCATTTGGAGGTACACATGAAAAGTGTCCCAGGAAGGGAGGAAGAGATGTGAGCTATCTAATGTGGGAGTAGCGTGTTCAAGGGCCCTGAGGCAGGAAGCAGCGTAGCAGCTCCCACAGACTGGAGTGCCTGTGTGGCTGGAGGACAGAGGGCAAGCGGTTCTAAATGAGGCTGAGAGGCAAGCAGAGGGCACTAGCAGGGACTTGAAGGCCATGGAAAGAATTAATTTTCCATCTTAACTGCCCTTCGTATGCGCTAAGTCACTTCAGTTGTGTGCGGACCAACTCTGTGCGGACCCTATTAACTGTAGCCTGCCAGGCTCTTCTGTCCATAGGACTCTCCAGGCAAGCATACTGGAATGAGCTGCCATGTCCTTCTCCTTAACTGCCATAGGAATCCATTAAATCATCTTAAGAAGTGAAGTAATTATGTTTATGCTTCCCAGGTGGCTCAGTGGTAAAGAATCTGCCTGCCAGTTTAGAGATAGGACCTCCCTGTTTGTCCAGTGGTTAGCACTCTGTGCTTCCAATGCAGGGGGCCTGGGTCCAATCCCTAGTCACGGAACTAAGATCCCACGTGCCTGTGGCACAGCCAAAAATATATAGGGCTTCTCTTGTATCAGTAAAGAATCTGCCTGCAATGCCAGAGACCCAGGTTCAATCCCTGGGTGGGAAGATCATCTGGAGAAGGAAACAGTAACCCACTCCAGTATTCTTGCCTGGAGAATCCCACGGACAGAGGAGCCTGATAGACTATAGTACATGGGGTCCCAAGAGTTGGACACAACTTAATGTCTAAACCACCAGGAGATTCCAGTTCAATACCTAGGTCAGGAAGATCCCCTGGAGGTGGAAATGACAACCCATTCCAGCATTCGTGCCTGGGGAAAATTCCATGGACAGAAGAGCCTGCTGCTGCTGCTGCTAAGTCTCTTCAATCATGTCTGTCTCTGTGCGACCCCATACATGGCAACCCACCAGGCTCCCCCGTCCCTGGGATTCTCCAGGCAAGAACACTGGAGTGGGCTGCCATTTCTTTCTCCAATGTATGAAGTGAAAAGTGAAAGTGAAGTTGCTCAGTCATGTCTGACTCTTAGCGACCCCATGGACTGCCGCCCACCTGGCTCCTCCGCCCATGGGATTTTCCAGGCAAGAGTACTGGAGTGAGGTGCCATTGCCTTCTCTGACAGAAGAGCCTGGTGGGCTCCATTCCATAGGACTGCAAAGAGTTGTATACAACTGAGAACACACACACACAATTATGTTTGTGCTGCATATATACTTGTGTGGCTTGATGCTAAGAGGACACTAGAGCATTAATGTGGCAAACTGGGGTTTCTGTTGTGTGCCTAAGTCATGCCTGACTCTTTGTAACACCATGGACTATAGCACACCAAGCTCTTCTGTCCTCCACTGTCTCCCAGAGTTTATTCAGATTCATGTCTATTGAGTCAGTGATGCTATCTAACCATCTCATCTTCTGCCACCCCCTTCTTATGCCTTCACTCTTTCCCAGTATCAGGGTCTTTTCCAGTGAGTTGTTTCTTCACATCAGGTGGTCAAAGCATTAGAGTTTCAACTTCAACATCGGCCCTTCCAATGAATATTCAGGATTGATCTCTTTTAGGATTGATTGGTTGATCTCCCAGAAGTCCAAGGATTTCTCCAACACCACAGTTTGAAACCATCAGTTCTTTGGCACTCAGCTTTCTTTATGATCCAACTCTTACATTTGTACATGACTACTGGAAAAAATCACAGCTTTAACTATACAGTTCCTTGTCAGCAAAGTAATGTTTCTGTTTTTAAACATACTGTCTAGGTTTGTCATACCTTTCCTTCCAAGGAGCAAGTGTCTTTAATTTCATGGCTGCAGTTACCATCTGCAGTGATTTTGGAGTCAAAGAAAATAAAATCTATCACTGCTTCCACTTTTCCCCCCATCTATTTTCCATGAAGTGATAAGACCAGATACTATGATCATAGGTTTTTGAATGTTGAGTTTTAAACCAGCTTTTTCTCTCTCCCTTTCACTCCCATCAACAGGCTCTTTAGTTCCTCTTTACTTTCTCCATTACAGTGATATTATCTGCATATCTGAGGTGGTTGATATTTCTTCTGGCAACCTTGATTCCAGCTTGTGATTCATCCAGCCTAGCATTTCACATGATGTACTATGCATATAAGTTAAATAAGCAGGGTGACAATATACAGTCTTGACATACTCCTTTCCCAGTTTTGAACCAGCTCATTGTTCCATGTCTGGTTCTAACTTGCTTCTTGACCCGCATACAGGTTTCTCAGGAGACAGGTCTGTCTCCCATCTGTTCAAGTATTTTCCATAATTTGTTGTAATCGCAAAGGCTTTAGCACAGTCAGTGAAGCAGACATTGATGTTTTTCTGGAACTCCCTTGTTTTCTCTATGATCCAAAGAATGTTGGCAATTTGGTCTTTGGTTCCTCTGCCTTTTCCCCATTACTGTGATTGGCTACCTTGACTTTGGCCTCAGGATGTTCTAGTTAGCCAAACCGCTCAGGCACAGTATACGAACACATCTGGAGTTCACTTCGCCTTTTAGTGAAATCCCTCTCCTTTCAGGTAAATTTGAATGATTTCATATCACCTTGTTCATCTGATCCTATTTAAAATGAAAACATGATTAGGTGTCAGTGTCTGTATGTCTTAACTTCTGAATAATTTTCAATCTTCAAAAAAATTNAGCAAAATAGGAAAGAGGCCATTAATCAAATTACCATATTTATGATTATATAATTATAAACTGAATTAAGTATCCTGAAGGTACCATGAGATCCTGGAATAACAACAGTAATAAAACCAATTTTATGTGAATAGAACATTCATTTGGAGGTACACATGAAAAGTGTCCCAGGAAGGGAGGAAGAGATGTGAGCTATCTAATGTGGGAGTAGCGTGTTCAAGGGCCCTGAGGCAGGAAGCAGCGTAGCAGCTCCCACAGACTGGAGTGCCTGTGTGGCTGGAGGACAGAGGGCAAGCGGTTCTAAATGAGGCTGAGAGGCAAGCAGAGGGCACTAGCAGGGACTTGAAGGCCATGGAAAGAATTAATTTTCCATCTTAACTGCCCTTTATATGCGCTAAGTCACTTCAGTTGTGTGCGGACCAACTCTGTGCGGACCCTATTAACTGTAGCCTGCCAGGCTCTTCTGTCCATAGGACTCTCCAGGCAAGCATACTGGAATGAGTTGCCATGTCCTTCTCCTTAACTGCCATAGGAATCCATTAAATCATCTTAAGAAGTGAAGTAATTATGTTTATGCTTGCCAGGTGGCTCAGTGGTAAAGAATCTGCCTGCCAGTTTAGAGATAGGACCTCCCTGTTTGTCCAGTGGTTAGCACTCTGTGCTTCCAATGCAGGGGGCCTGGGTCCAATCCCTAGTCATGGAACTAAGATCCCACGTGCCTGTGGCACAGCCAAAAATATATAGGGCTTCTCTTGTATCAGTAAAGAATCTGCCTGCAATGCCAGAGACCCAGGTTGGACACAACTTAATGTCTAAACCACCAGGAGATTCCAGTTCAATACCTAGGTCAGGAAGATCCCCTGGAGGTGGAAATGACAACCCATTCCAGCATTCGTGCCTGGGGAAAATTCCATGGACAGAAGAGCCTGCTGCTGCTGCTGCTAAGTCTCTTCAATCATGTCTGTCTCTGTGCGACCCCATACATGGCAACCCACCAGGCTCCCCCGTCCCTGGGATTCTCCAGGCAAGAACACTGGAGTGGGCTGCCATTTCTTTCTCCAATGTATGAAGTGAAAAGTGAAAGTGAAGTTGCTCAGTCATGTCTGACTCTTAGCGACCCCATGGACTGCCGCCCACCTGGCTCCTCCGCCCATGGGATTTTCCAGGCAAGAGTACTGGAGTGAGGTGCCATTGCCTTCTCTGACAGAAGAGCCTGGTGGGCTCCATTCCATAGGACTGCAAAGAGTTGTATACAACTGAGAACACACACACACAATTATGTTTGTGCTGCATATATACTTGTGTGGCTTGATGCTAAGAGGACACTAGAGCATTAATGTGGCAAACTGGGGTTTCTGTTGTGTGCCTAAGTCATGCCTGACTCTTTGTAACACCATGGACTATAGCACACCAAGCTCTTCTGTCCTCCACTGTCTCCCAGAGTTTATTCAGATTCATGTCTATTGAGTCAGTGATGCTATCTAACCATCTCATCTTCTGCCACCCCCTTCTTATGCCTTCACTCTTTCCCGGTATCAGGGTCTTTTCCAGTGAGTTGTTTCTTCACATCAGGTGGTCAAAGCATTAGAGTTTCAACTTCAACATCGGCCCTTCCAATGAATATTCAGGATTGATCTCTTTTAGGATTGATTGGTTGATCTCTCAGAAGTCCAAGGATTTCTCCAACACCACAGTTTGAAACCATCAGTTCTTTGGCACTCAGCTTTCTTTATGATCCAACTCTTACATTTGTACATGACTACTGGAAAAAATCACAGCTTTAACTATACAGTTCCTTGTCAGCAAAGTAATGTTTCTGTTTTTAAACATACTGTCTAGGTTTGTCATACCTTTCCTTCCAAGGAGCAAGTGTCTTTAATTTCATGGCTGCAGTTACCATCTGCAGTGATTTTGGAGTCAAAGAAAATAAAATCTATCACTGCTTCCACTTTTCCCCCCATCTATTTTCCATGAAGTGATAAGACCAGATACTATGATCATAGGTTTTTGAATGTTGAGTTTTAAACCAGCTTTTTCTCTCTCCCTTTCACTNCCCACCTGGCTCCTCCGCCCATGGGATTTTCCAGGCAAGAGTACTGGAGTGAGGTGCCATTGCCTTCTCTGACAGAAGAGCCTGGTGGGCTCCATTCCATAGGACTGCAAAGAGTTGTATACAACTGAGAACACACACACACAATTATGTTTGTGCTGCATATATACTTGTGTGGCTTGATGCTAAGAGGACACTAGAGCATTAATGTGGCAAACTGGGGTTTCTGTTGTGTGCCTAAGTCATGCCTGACTCTTTGTAACACCATGGACTATAGCACACCAAGCTCTTCTGTCCTCCACTGTCTCCCAGAGTTTATTCAGATTCATGTCTATTGAGTCAGTGATGCTATCTAACCATCTCATCTTCTGCCACCCCCTTCTTATGCCTTCACTCTTTCCCAGTATCAGGGTCTTTTCCAGTGAGTTGTTTCTTCACATCAGGTGGTCAAAGCATTAGAGTTTCAACTTCAACATCGGCCCTTCCAATGAATATTCAGGATTGATCTCTTTTAGGATTGATTGGTTGATCTCCCAGAAGTCCAAGGATTTCTCCAACACCACAGTTTGAAACCATCAGTTCTTTGGCACTCAGCTTTCTTTATGATCCAACTCTTACATTTGTACATGACTACTGGAAAAAATCACAGCTTTAACTATACAGTTCCTTGTCAGCAAAGTAATGTTTCTGTTTTTAAACATACTGTCTAGGTTTGTCATACCTTTCCTTCCAAGGAGCAAGTGTCTTTAATTTCATGGCTGCAGTTATCATCTGCAGTGATTTTGGAGTCAAAGAAAATAAAATCTATCACTGCTTCCACTTTTCCCCCCATCTATTTTCCATGAAGTGATAAGACCAGATACTATGATCATAGGTTTTTGAATGTTGAGTTTTAAACCAGCTTTTTCTCTCTCCCTTTCACTCCCATCAACAGGCTCTTTAGTTCCTCTTTACTTTCTCCATTACAGTGATATTATCTGCATATCTGAGGTGGTTGATATATCTTCTGGCAACCTTGATTCCAGCTTGTGATTCATCCAGCCTAACATTTCACATGATGTACTATGCATATAAGTTAAATAAGCAGGGTGACAATATACAGTCTTGACATACTCCTTTCCCAGTTTTGAACCAGCTCATTGTTCCATGTCTGGTTCTAACTTGCTTCTTGACCCGCATACAGGTTTCTCAGGAGACAGGTCTGTCTCCCATCTGTTCAAGTATTTTCCATAATTTGTTGTAATCGCAAAGGCTTTAGCACAGTCAGTGAAGCAGACATTGATGTTTTTCTGGAACTCCCTTGTTTTCTCTATGATCCAAAGAATGTTGGCAATTTGGTCTTTGGTTCCTCTGCCTTTTCCCCATTACTGTGATTAGCTACCTTGACTTTGGCCTCAGGATGTTCTAGTTAGCCAAACCGCTCAGGCACAGTATACGAACACATCTGGAGTTCACTTCGCCTTTTAGTGAAATCCCTCTCCTTTCAGGTAAATTTGAATGATTTCATATCACCTTGTTCATCTGATCCTATTTAAAATGAAAACATGATTAGGTGTCAGTGTCTGTATGTCTTAACTTCTGAATAATTTTCAATCTTCAAAAAAATTTCTTGACTTAAATACCACCAAATAAAATCCTGGCTTATGCATTTTCAAGTCAATTAAGGCCTAGGGTGGGTTGAAGGTTAATATACATCATCTTTCTCTAAACTTTCAACTTGAATAAAAGTAAATGAAAAATGAAGACTTCTTTGCAATCTGGTAAAGCATCCATGGTGAGCCATCCAGAATAATAATGGATGAACCCAGTTATAAGAATTATATGAAATTACTTGGTGCTTTAAGGACTAGGTAAGCTCAAAGTAGATAGTATTTAGAAGGCTCTTTCATTCCCACTGAGAGTCCAAAGGAGATTTTAAAACAGAGGGGGAAAAAACACTTCGTGCAAGAAAAGGCAAGACTGCTTTTAAAGGTTCAAATCATCTAATCTCATTCCTGTTCTCTCCTTTCCCCTACCACCCATATGCAGAGTGCAGCAAATAAGGTATTATTTGCCTTTTTAATAATCTGAATCTTTACAGTGAACACACTGAAGAAATGACCACATGGTCTTCTCTGTATTCAGTTAATTAAGAGTAAGTATTCTGCTGATTTGCAATTTTGCAGAACAACCAACCAGCTGTTTGACTTCATTTTTCATTAACAGACAGTGAATCTGGAGTTGTAAAAACACATCTTAAGGCTGCATTCAGTGAAGTAATTATCTAAGGCAACATGGCTATTCAGAGGTGAAATAGTAACAAACCATGCTTGGAATTTGGATTTAAATCCTTAATTAATTTTAAATTATTTGAACTTATATTATATTGTATATTAATTATTAATTTATATTGTATTCTATAATAATTTCATAGATGAAAACAGACCTAAAGAAAAATGTTCTAAATATTAAAAATACCTGAAAATAAAGATGAGAAATTGAATAGGCAAGGAGAAAATTTCTGGCTTAGCAGAAAGTTCCTCCACATTTCCCTGTAAATCAAGATTGAAAAGCAAGGCATACTATCTACAGCAATAAATGCCAGATAATTGCTCCTGAGGCCATATTTTCCCCAACAGAAAGATCCTCTCAGTAAATAAATGTCCAAAGTTGTGCTTTTTTTTTTAAAACTAGCATTTCTCTTTCTACAAATAGCAAGCTAATTGCAAGGAATTCGGAGTTCACTGGCTCAGTGCAACCTCCTAAATGGAAGGCCTTTCTGGGCCAGAATTAAGACTCTCTACTGCCAAGATAGCTTGCTGCTTTCAAAAGGGAAGGATGTCATACTCCCCGTGATCCCACCTCCTAAGAAGAAAGATAAATGGACTTCTTATCTCTCTTGCATTATTAGTACAAATTCTGACCTTCCCTAAACTGAATTTTCCAAAGTGAATGGTGGAACTGGGAAAACAGAAAGTCAAGCTATGGACATTCTATCAAAGGAGCTCCTAAACAAGGAGGACTTCAGGGTAAAGAGGAAGGCTTCTTTACCTTTGGGGTAACAAGGAAGGCTTTTTGCGGTTCAGCTGGTAAAGAATCCACCTGCAAGGTGGGAAACCTGGGTTCAGTCCCTGGGTTGGGAAGATTCCCTGGAGAAGGGAAAGCTACCCACTCCGCTATTCTGGCCTGGAGAATTCCAAGGACTCCACAGTCCATGGGGTGGCAAAGAGTTGGACATGACTGAGCAACTTTCACATTCTGGGAAAGGGCAGGGGTGCCATGTGCTAAGTCCCTTCAGTAGTGTCCAATGCTTTGCAACACTATGGACTGTAGCCTTGCCAGGCTTCTCTGTCCATGGGATTCTCCAGGCAATACTGAAGTGGGTTGCCATGCCCTCCTCCAGGGGACCTTCCCAACCCAGGGATAGAATCCATATCTCCTGCAGCTCCTGCACTGTAGGGGAATTCTTTACTGCTGAGCCACAAGGGAAGCCCAAAGGGCAGGGGGACGGAAGAAGCTGGGAAACTGGGATTAACACATAAGTACTATTGACAATATGTATAAAATAGATAACTAGATATCTTACAGATAATAAGATAATATTATAGATAATAAGAACTTATTGTATAGCATAGGGAACTCTACTTAATGGACTGTGGCAACCTGAATGGGGAGGAAGTCCAAAAGAGAGAGGGGATATATGTATAGCTGATTTATTTTGCTGCACAGTAGAAAGTTACACAACATTAAAAAGCAATGCCACTCCAATAAAAATTAATTTTGAAAACAGAGGAAGGCTTCTAACTGGTGTTCTCCTTCATGTTCTAAATCTGAATATTTGAGGATTGTATATGCAAAGCTTGCCTTTGAGAATTTTCTAACCAAGTTCCTAATTTTTCTTTCAAGTTACCGGGTCTGTGTCATCCGCTAATTCAAATAAATATTGACAACCAAAATGCCTGAGGTCCTCAATGATCATTCTTTCAGACTCCCTCCTCTCAGAGGTGAACTATAAGCTCCGCATCATATAGGGAGTTTGTTGGTGACATATCCAAAACCAGAGATGGGGCTCACTAAGTGATTTTGATCATTCCTCCCAGTTCTTTCAAAAAGCAGTTTTTCCTCCCCACTGTGTTGAAAGCATAGGAGCCACCAGAGGAATTAGTTCTTCATCTTCAGATCCTTCCAGACCAGTTCGGCTGGCTAGCTCCCCCCGCTTCCTTAACCTAACTTTTCCTTCCCTCATCTGTTTCCTAAGAACGCTCTTTCATCGGGGCCTTTGCATCTTTTCCAGGATGTGATTATTCTGTTTTGTTCCCTCTGGCCCACCACACACACTGTGGTGGTGTGTCAGAGCCACCCCCATACTTCCAAAGTCCCAACGGGGCTCTGTTCCAGAAGGGTTGTGACCCCCTGCCCCCGCTTCATCTTGCTCCTCTCTGCNTCCTTCCCTCATCTGTTTCCTAAGAACGCTCTTTCATCGGGGCCTTTGCATCTTTTCCAGGATGTGATTATTCTGTTTTGCTCCCTCTGGCCCACCACACACACTGTGGTGGTGTGTCAGAGCCACCCCCATACTTCCAAAGTCCCAAAGGGGCTCTGTTCCAGAAGGGTTGTGACCCCCTGCCCCCGCTTCATCTTGCTCCTCTCTGCTTCCTATTAAAATACTTGTAACTGAACATAGCCAGATATGAGGCTTTAGTTTTACCACACAGTTTTGACAAAAATACTGGATACATTTCATGTTTTCATACCAGAAAATTGAAATTATCAGCCATTGTGCTCTAAGCTGAGTGCCCTCGACTTTGCAGACATTTTGCCTATAAAACAGGAGTTCTCTTCTGGCTTCCTGTGTGTGAATGAAATGCCAGTGAGGTCATGATAGAAGCCAGAAAGGACTCTTAGAAACCAAGACCGCTGCATCAATAACACCATTGCTGAAGTGAATGGGGGAAATTACACAAAATCCAATAAAAAAAATAACTCAGATGGACTGTCATGCCTCTAAAGAGGAATGAATGCCTCAGGGGAAAAATAACACACACACACTCACACGAACAATCCAGGCTTAATTAAAGTTCATGGCTTGTCTGCATTGTGTCTCTAAAGTTTCCACTTCAAACAGAGCAGAATGACCTGAAGTGTCTCATTTTCATGTAATTTCTTTCAGCTTTTCTGTCAATAAGAAAACTGGGTTTTCAATCTGTTCACCCTCCCACAGCCTGACCAGCTGAAGTCAAAACCACTTCTACCATTTTCCTCCTCTGTGCAATGAACCTCACATTGGTTCTTGTCTTGACAAATGTCCCTCAACAGCCTACATACCAACCCTTAAAACAATTCAGTCATTCTGTCCTTTAGGCACCCTGTTATTCACACTTTGTTCATTTCCAAGTGATTCCCGAACACTTTACTCTCATATCCCTCCTTCCCCAAACTAAAAACTCAAGGTTATTACAAAATATACACAAATGCTCTTACTAACTGTGACAACCACTCTGAATGGCTCTAGAAAGAATAGCCATGTTCATCTACAGATATAGAACACAGAATCATAATGTGTTGTCTTTAATAGCTTTTATTTAGTGACTAGGGTAAATATTACTAATAACAATGTTTTAAGAACAACTAAAATGGCTCTAAAATGTTTTATTTATGAAAGTGAAAGTTGCTTAGTCATGTCCAACTCTTTGCAACCCCATGGACTATACAGTCCATGAAATTCTCCAGGCCAGAATCCTGGAATGGGTAGCTGTTCCCCTCTCTGGGGGTCTTCCCAACCCAGGAATCGCACCCAGATCTTCCTCATCACATGCAGATTCTCTACCAGCTGAGCCACAAGGGAAGCCCAAGAATACTGAAGTGGGTAGCCTATCCCTTCTTCAGCAGAT
>SJYW01013335.1:12666-26631 GCA_006410735.1 Raphicerus campestris
GAAATCTGTACGCAGGTCAGGAAGCAATAGTTAGAACTGGACATGGAACAACAGACTGGTTTCAAATAGGAAAGGGAGTACGTCAAGGCTGTATATTGTCACCCTGCTTATTTAACTTCTATGCAGAGTTCATCATGAGAAACACTGGGCTGGAAGAAGCACAAGCTGGAATCAAGATTGCCAGGAGAAATATCAATAACCTCAGATATGCAGCTGATACCACCCTTATGGCAGAAAGAGAAGAAGAACTAAAAAGCCTCTTGATGAAAGTGAAAGAGGAGAGTGAAAAAGTTGGCCTAAAGCTCAATATTCAGAAAACGAAGATCATGGCATCCGGTCCCATCACTTCATGGGAAATAGATGGGGAAAGAGTGGAAACAGTGTCAGACTTTATTTTGAGGGGCTCCAAAATCACTGCAGATGGTGATTGCAGCCATATTAAAAAACGTTTACTCTTTGGAAGAAAATTTTTGACCAACCTAGAGAGCATATTCAAAAGCAGAGACATTATTTTGCCGACTAAGGTCCATCTAGTCAAGGCTATGGTTTTTCCTGTGGTCATGTATGAATGTGAGAGTTGGGCTATGAAGAAGGCCGAGTGCCGAAGAATTGATGCTTTTGAACTGTGGTGTTGGAGAAGACTCTTGAGAGTCCCTTGGACTACAAGGAGATCCAACCAGTCCATTCTGAAGGAGATCAGTCCTGGGATTTCTTTGGATGGAATAATGCTAAAGCAGAAACTCCAGTGCTTAGGCCACCTCATGGGAAATGTTGACTCACTGGAAAAGATTCTGATGCTGGGAGGGATTTAGGGGCAGGAGGAGAAGGGGACGACAGAGGATGAGATGGCTGGATGGCATCACTGACTCGATGAACATGAGTCTGAGTGAATTCTGGGAGTTGGTGATGGACAGGGAGGCCTGGTGTGCTGTGATTCATGGGGTCCCAAAGAGTTGGACATGACTGAGTGACTGAACTGAACTGAACTGAACTGAGGTCTGCAGAGAACCATTCAACTTCAGCTTTCAGCGTTATTGGTTGGGGCATACACTTGGATTACTGTGATACTGATTGGCTTGCCTTGGAAGCGAACAGAAATCATTCTTTCATTTTTAAGATTGCATCCAAGTACTTCATTTTGGACCCTTTCGTTGACCACGATGGCTACTCCATTTGTTCTAAGGGATTCATGCCTCCCAGTAGTAGATATAATGGTCATCTGAGTTAAATTCACCCATTCAAGTCCATTTTAGTTTGCTGATTCCTAGAATTTTGACGTTCACTCTTGCCATCTCCTATTTCACCACTTCCAATTTGCCTTGATTCATGGACCTGACATTCCCGGTTCCTATGCAATATTGCTCTTTACAGCATCAGACCTTGCTTCTATTACCAGTCACATCCACAACTAGGTATTGCTTTGCTTTGGCTCCATCCCTACATTCTTTCTGAAGTTATTTCTCCAGATCTCCAGTAGCATATTGGGCACCTACTGACCTGGGGAGTTCCTCTTTCAGTATCCTATCATTCTGCCTTTTCATATTGTTCATGGGGTTCTCAAGGCAAGAATACTGAAGTGGTTTGCCATTCCCTTCTCCAGTGGACCACATTCTGTCAGAACTCTCCATCATGACCCTCCTGTCTTGGGTGGCCCCACAGGGCATGGCTTAGTTTCATTGAGTTAGACAAGGCTGTGGTCCTAGTGTGATTAGATTGACTAGTTTTCTGTGAGTATGGTTTCAGTGTGTCTGCCCTCTTGCAACACCTACCATCTTACTTGGGTTTCTCTTACCTTAGACGTGGGTTATCTCTTCATGGCTGCTCCAGCAAACTGTAGCTGCTGCTCCTTACCTTGGAGGAGGAGTATCACCTCACTGCCACCCCTCTTGACCTTTAACTTGGAGTAGCTCCTCTTGGCCCTCCTGTGCCCATGCAGCCACTGCTTCTTGGACATGGGGTTGCTCCTCTTGGCCACCACTCCTGACCTCGGATGTGGGGTAACTCCTCTCGGCCATGCTTCTGTGAGGTCAGTCGCAGCCGGAGTGCTTCTGCCACGTGATACGTCACAGCCAGCATGCTTCTGCCTATTTGGGGGGGCTCCAAAATCACTGTAGATGTTGACTGCAGCCATGAAACTAAAAGACGCTTACTCCTTGGAAGGAAAGTTATGACCAACCTAGATAGCATATTGAAAAGCAGAGACATTACTTTGCCAACAAAGGTCCGTCTAGTCAAGGCTATGGTTTTTCAGTAGTCATGTATGAATGTGAGAGTTGGACTGTAAAGAAAGCTGAGTGTTGAAAAATTGATGATTTTGAACTGCGGTGTTGGAGAAGACTCTTGAGAGCCCCTTGGACTGCAAGGAAATCCAACCAATCCATTGTAAAGGAGATCAGTCTTGGGTGTTCTTTGGAAGGAATAGTGCTAAAGCTGAAACTCCAATACTTTGGCCACCTCATGCAAAGAGTTGACTCATTGGAAAAGACTCTGATGCTAGGAGGCATTGGGGGCAAGAGGAGAAGGGGACGACAAAGGATGAGATGGCTGGATGTCATCACTGACTCTATGGATGTGAGTTTGTGTGAACTCCAGGAGCTGGTGATGGACAGGGAGGCCTGGTGTGCTGCAATTCATGGGGTCACAAAGAGTCAGATATGACTGAGGGACTGAACTGAACTGAAACACTTGTTCCAAGGGATGTAGGACAATGGGAATACTCATAAACTTTGGTGGTACAGCCTTTTTGAAATATTTGACAGATCGCACAATGCTGAACATGTTCCATCAATTCCACTGCACAAAAGGTACACAGGTTTCAAAGACACTTATTAATCCTAGAACATTTGACAGTACTCTCTATAATTGTCAAAACTAGAAATAATCAATAGGAGTGGGTAAAAATATTTTATTCATACAATCAAATACACTACAGCAAAGATAATGAATCACTGAAAGCATATTCTACAACTAAATAAGTAAACTAAAAATTAAAAAAGAAAGTATATTCTACAATCTGAATGAATTTAATAAAAGTAACATTGAGTAACATAAGCCGTGCCTGTCTTAGTCTGCTTGGGACACTGTAACAAAACACTATGGACTGAGTAGCTTAAATAAGATAGATTAATTTCTCATAGTCCTGGACAACAGGAAGTCTAAAATCAGGGTACCTACTAATCTGATTCCTGGTGAGAGGTATTGTCCTGACTTGAACAGGGCTACTTCCCAGCAACACCATTGTGGCTGTGACTGATGATGGAAGTAAAGTCTGATGCCATAAACAAAAATATTGCTTAAGAACCTGGAATTTTAGCTCCATAAATCAAGGTAGATTGGAAGTGGTCAGAAAGGAGATGGCAAGAGTGAGCATCGACATTTTATGAATCTGTGAACTAAAATGGACCAGAAGGGGTGAATTGAATTCAGATGACCATTATATCTATTGCTGTGGGCAAAAATCCTATGGAAGAAATGGAGTATCCATCATAGTTTTTTTTTTAAAAAGTATCCAAAATGCAATACTTAGGGTCAATCTCAAAAAAATGACAGAATGATCTCTGTTCATTTCCAAGGCAATCCATTCCATTTCACAGTAATCCAAGTTTATGCCCCAACCAGTAATGCTGAAGAAGATGAAGTTGAATGGTTCAATGATGACCTAAAAGACTTTCTAGAACTAACACCAAAAAAAGATATCCCTTTCATTATAGGGCACTGGAATGCAAAAGCAGTGTGTCAAGAGATACCTGGAGCAACAGGCAAATTTGGCCTTGGAGTACAAAATGAAGCAGGTCAAAGGCTAACAGAGTTTTGCCAACAGCAAATACCCTCTTCCAACAACACAAGAGATGACTCTACATATGGATATCACCAGATGGTCAATGTCAAAATTAGATTGATTATACTCTTTGCAGGTGAAAATGGAGAAGCTCTATACAGTCAGCAAAAAACAAGACTGGGAGCTGACTGTGGCACAGATGATGAACTCTCTATTGCAAAATTCAGAATTAAATTTAAGAAAGTAGAGAAAACCATGGGATCATTCAGGTATGACTTAAATCGAATTCCTTACAATTAGACAGTGGAAGTAACAACAAATTCAATGGATTAGATGTGATAGAGTGCCTGAAGAACTATAGATGGAGGTTCACGACAGTGTACAAGAGGCAATGATCAAAACCATTCCCAAGAAAAAGAAGTGCAAAAAGGCAAAATGATTGTCTGATGAGGCCTTACAAATAGCTGAGAAAAGAAGAGAAGCAAAAGGCAAAGAAGAAAAGGAAAAATATATCCATCTAAATGGAGAGTTTCAAAGAGTAGCAAGGAGATAAGAAAGCCTTCTTCGGTGATCAATGCAAAGAAATAGAGGAAGACGATAGAATGGGAAAGACTAGAGATCTTTTCAAGAAAATTAGAGATACCAAGTGAAAATTTCATGCAAAGATGGGCACAATAAAGGGCAGAAATGGTATAGACCTAACAGAAGTAGAAGATACTAAGAAGTGGCAAGCACACACAGAAGAACTATACAAAAAAAGATCTTCATGACCCAAATAACCATGATGGTGTGATCACCCACCTAGAGCCAGACATCCTGGAATGCAAAGGCAAATGGGCCTTAGGAAGCAACACTATGAACAAAGTTAGTGGGGGTGATGGGATTCCAGCAGAGCTATTTCAAATCCCAAAAGATGATGCTGTTAAAGTGCTACACTCAATATGCCAGCAAATATGGAAAACTCAGCAGTGACCACAAGACTGAAAAAGTCAGTCTTCATTTCAGTCTTAAAGAAAGGCAATGCCAAAGAATTTTCAAACTACCGAACAATTGCACTCATCTCACATGCTAGTAAAATAATGCTGAATATTCTCCAAGCAAGGCTTCAACTGTATGTGAACTGAGAACTTTGAGATATTCAAGCTGGCTTTAGAAAAGGCAAAGGAAGAGAGATCAAATTTCCAACATCTGTTGGATCATTGAAAAAGTAAGAGAGTTCCAGAAAACCATCTACTTCTGCTTTACTGACTTCTCCAAAGCCTTTGACTGTGTGGATCACAGCAAACTGTGGAAAATGCTTAAAGAAATGGGAATAGCAGACCATCTATCTGCCTCCTGAGAAATTTGTATACACGTCAAGAAGCAATAGTTAGAAACTGACATGCAACAATGGACTGGTTCCAAATTGGGAAAAGAGTACATCAAGGCTGTGTATTGTCCTGTCTCTTATACACATCTAGATGTGTATAAGAGACAGGGCCCATACTGCTAACTTGTGGGAAAGTAAAGGAAACCCATTTAAAATGGAGTTGCNACTGGTTCCAAATTGGGAAAAGAGTACATCAAGGCTGTGTATTGTCATCTTGCTTATTTAACTTATTTGCAGAGTACATCATGCTAAATGATGGGCTGAATGAAGTACAAACTGGAATCAAAATTGCAGGGCGAAATATCAATGACCTCACATATGCAGATGACACCACCCTTATCGCAGAAAGCAAAGAAGAACTAAAGAGCCTCTTGATGAAAGTGAAAGAGGAGAGTGCTGGCTTAAAACTTAACATCCATAAAACTAAGATCATGGCATCTGGTCCCATCACTTCATGGCAAATAGATGAGAAACAATGGAAACAGTGAGAGACTTTTTTTTTTTTTTGGACTCCAAAATCACTGCAGATGGTGACTGTAGATGAAGTTCCTCGTTGGAAGAAAAGTTATGACGAATCTAGACAGCCTTTCAAAAGCAGAGACATTACTTTGCCAAAAAAGGTCCATATAGCCAAAGCTATGGTTTTTCATGTATGGATGTGAGAGTTGGACCGTAAAGAAGGCTGATCACCAAAGAACTTTTTTGAACTGTGGTGTTGGAGAAGACTCTTGAGATTCCTTGGACTGCAAGGAGACCCAACCAGTCCATCCTAAAGGGAATCAGTCCTGAATATTCACTGTAGGGACTGATGGTGAAGCTGAAGCTCCAATACTTTGGCCACCTGATGTGAAGAACTTACTCACTGGAAAATACCCTGATGCTGAGAAAGATTTAATGCAGGAGAATAAAAGGATGACAGGGGATGAGATGGTTGGATGGCATCACCGACTCAATGGTTCTTAGTTTGAGCAAGTTCTGATAGTTGGTGATGGACAGGGAAGCCTGGTGTGCTGCAGTTCATGGGGTTGCAAATAGTTGGACATGACTGAGCAACTGAACTGAACTGACCTTCTGACTGTGTCACCATATAGTGAAGAAATAGTAATCTTTTTCTTTGTTCTTTTTCTGATAAAGTCACCAACCATCTCACTATAAGGTCTCACTCTCATGATCTCATCTAACTCTAATTACCTTCCAAAGGCCCCATCTCTACTATCCCACCAAAGGTTATGACTTCAACATATAAATTTGGGGGAGATACAATTCAGCCTACAGCAATACTAAACTCAGTTCATATTGTAGAGGAAAAAATATTCTCTCTACCCTCATGTGGTAAAGGCTTGATAACTGGGTCTATGAAATAAGGTCTATGAAAGATGGGCCCCAGGCTGAACAGCTGAAGTTTGTCCCTCATAGACAGATACTTCAATACGAAGAAGAGGAGAAGCTGAGGCCTGATAAAAGAGACCACATACTTCTCATTCTTGAGGTCAAGGAGACCTTCCCGACTACACAGGGAGAGACAAACTTGGAGTGATGGCAACTTACCCATAGGCTTCCTCACTGAAATCCATCTTGACTAAGAGATATACATGTAAACACAGGGGAGAACCCTGAGGTAAATCTAATACAGACTCAGAGTCACCCAAAGCAAGATAACTGGCCATAGGAAACCAAGCAGATATGCCCCATATAAGTGATTTAAACTATCGGGGGGGGGGGGTGGTGTGACTCTTTAAGTCTACCTGTCTTTCTATCTGCATGAACTCTCCTTCCTAATAAACGACTTTCTTGTTTCACTACTTTCCATCTCTTTAAGGAAAGTTATTTCTACAAAGCTGACAGATCAGGGCTTTATCATATCCATTTTCCCCAGTGGTCTAGTGGCTAGGATTCAGGGCTCTCTCTGCTGCAGCCTGACTTTAGTCCCTAACCAGGAACCGAAATCCAACTTCAAGCTGCTGCAGGGTGAGGCCACTCAAGATCAATAACAGGCAGATTAATAGGAGAAAAGATGTACATATTTATAATTTTGTAATATTGCATTCACAGGGGAATCACAGGAAAATAAGAGAATACTCCCCTCCTCCAAAAGTGGTGAGATTTAAAAGCTTATATATTGCCTTAAAACGGGAAGGAAGGGACAGAAGGGGACTATAATCCAATTAAAAGGAGAGTAAATTATTTTTGACAAAAATGAGTGAGCCCCTAGAAGAATGATACTTTGTCTCTGTGGTGTCAACTTCTGATCTCTTCTCTTAAGAGTCAGTCTTCCCTGACTCCCAGGGAGAGGATTTATAAACATTTAGTTTTTTTTTTATTTTTTTATTTTTTTTATTATTTTTTATTTTTTTTTTTGCTTTTCTCTGATATTTTTTTTCCTTCTCTATACAAATTTATTTATTTTTTTTCCTTTTAATACTTTATTCTATTTTACAATACTGTGTTGGTTTTGCCATACATTGACATGAATCTTTGGAAGATTTGTCTTTAGGCAGATAAAGGGAGTTGAGAGAAATTCTTTCCCTACATTTGTATTTTTTAAGGGACTTCAACTCAGAGTAAACAGTATACCAAATCTGCATACCTTGGGGTACTACATACCTAACTCTTTCAATGTCATCTGATCACATTTGTGTAAAATACAAAACAGCTAAAATTCATGGACATTGTTACAAGTCACAGTGTTGGTTATCTTTGTAGGAGGTTAGTGATTGGTAGGGAGTATAATACTTCTGGACTACTCTTGATGTGTTTGTTGATCAGGGAGTTGGTTATACAAGTGTGTTCCATTTTTGAAAATTCTGCATTGTATACTTATAGCATATGCACTTTTCCATATGTATATTGTACTTATATAAGAATATCAGTGCATTGTTGTTGCTGTTCAGTCACCAAGTCATGTCCAGCTCTTTGCAACTCCCTGGACTGTAGCCCGCTGGGCTCCTCTGTCCATGGGAGTCTCCAAGCAAGAATACTAGCGTAGGTTGCCATTCCCTTTTCCATGGGATCTTCCCAACCCAGGGACTGAACAAGAGTCTCCTGTGCCTTCTGCATCGGCAGGCGGATTTCCTACCACTGAACCAACTGGGAAGCCCATACAAAATATAGTCTTATTTTCTGCTGTTACAATAATAAGTGATTGGAAATATTTTGTCCATCCTATACTAATTTTCTTCCCTTTTTTGTTTGAGATTTTATTTATTTATTGACTTTACAATATTGTATTGGTTTCATCATATGTCAACATGAATCCTCCAAGGGTGTACACGTGTTCCCAATCCTGAACCCCTTCCCATTTCCATTAATGAGTCTGTAAGTATTTCTAAGGCCTGTTTTCTGTCCAGTTGTGCTATTTATTCTCATCAACTTCAAACCAATATACTTTGATTATCATGACATTATAACATGAATTATTATATGGTAAGCCATGAAAACACACTTGTTCAAAATTGTCTTTTGGGGGATAATTTATATTTCCTGATAATTTTCCAGTATGGTGTTTTTCCATGGACAGGTGTCCCCGTTGGGACTATTTTTTCCTATTGCAGTATTAGATCAATTTTAGAAAATTGTCTTCCTTTCTAAAAATAGTCTTCCCATAGTTTACATGCTTTATTTTAGGCTCTTTGCTAACATTTTATAACATTCTGAAGAAACATTTTTTATCAGTTCATTCCAGTCACTCAGTCATGTCTGACTCTGCGACCCCATGGACTGCAACATACCAGGCTTCCCTGTCCATCATCAACTCCTGGAGCCTACTCAAACTTATGTCCATCGCATTGGTGATGCCATCTAACCATGTAAGCCTCTGTTGTCCCCTTCTCCTCCTGCTTTCAATCTTTCCCACATCAGGGTCTTTTCAAATGAGTCAGTTTTTTTGCATCTGCTGGCTAAAGGATTGGAGTTTCAGCTTCAGCATCAGTCCTTCCAATGAATATTCAGGACTGGCTTCCCTTAGGACTGGCTGGATCTCCTTGCAGTCTAAGGGATTCTCAAGAGTCTTCCCCAACACCAAAGTTCAAAAGCAGTCTTCTCCAAAACCACAGATAAAAAGCATCAATTCTTTGGCACTCAGCTTTCTTTATAGTCCAACTCTCACATCCATACATGACTACTGGAAAAACCATAGCCTTGACTAGACGAACTTTGTTGGCAAAGTGATGTCTCTGCTTTTTAGTATGCTTTCTAGTTCGGTCATAACTTTTCTTCCAAGGAGCAAGCATCTTTTAATTTCATGGCTTCGGTTACCATCTGCAGTGATTTTGGAACCCCCCAAAATAAAGACTCTCACTCTTTCCAATCCATTGTTTCCCCTTCTATTTGCCATGAAATGATGGGACTGGATGCCATGATCTTAGTTTTTTGAATGTTGAATTTGAAGCCAACTTTTTCACTTTCCTCTTTCACTTTCATCAAGAGGCTCTTTAGTTCTTCTTCACTTTCTGCCATAAGGGTGGTGTCATCTGTGTATCTGAGGTTATTGATATTTCTCCCAGCAATCTTGATTCCAGCTTGTGCTTCATCCAGCCTGGCATTTCACATGATATACTGAGCATATAAGTTAAATAAGCAGGGTGACAATACAGCATTGACATATTCCTTTCTCAATTTGAAACAAGTCTGTTGTTCCATGTCCAGTTTTAACATCTTGTATACAGTTAGGTTAATTTCTGGACAGTGCTGGATAAAATAGGTTTTCTTGAGATTTGTTTGATTACCATAGGGAAGTATTGTAAAGATACTGAAAATCCTTTTTTTCCCCACTCTTTTGGTTTCCAGTTCCTGTAATATTGCTATAGTAGCAGCAATCAATGGGTTCCAGTTTTCATCTTCCAGTTTCTCCAAGATTAGCCTTGGAATGTACCTTCACGGTTTCTTGCAACAGTCAGCTCGTATTCTTTGGCAGTCAGAAAATAGCCTCCTGTGTTCCCTCATACCCTGTGCCAGGCCCTTATGTTGTCAAAGCACTCATTAAGCCACACTCTCCTTAGTAATATGGCCACCTGTTAACACATAATCTCTTCTTGGTTAACAAGTGCCAAAATTTCAGAGTTCTTCCTTTAAGCTCTTAAGTTCTAATACAGTCATTTTGTATTCCCTTTTTCTCCCCATTCTTATAAGTGGTAACTGTTTCTTATGTTACTGATTTTGGAGTTATCTTATCATCCCTTTATTGCCTTCCATTACGTGGAGGTATAGTTCTTTATGTTAAACCACATATATTTGAAATGTCCAGTTTGTTATATGAACTGGATTCTTAGTGATACAAATGATGTTTGTTGTTCAGTCACTAAGTCATGTCTGAGTTTTGTGACCATATGGATTGTAGCATGCCAACCTTCCCTGTCCTTCACTATCTCCCTGTGTTTCCCCATTTCATGTCCATTGAGTTGGTGATGCCATCAAACCATCTCTTCCTCTGTCACCCCCTTCTCCTACTCTCCTTCCTTCCCAGTATCAGGGTCTTTTCCAGTGATATGGTTTTTCCATCAGGTAGCCGAAGTATTGGAGTTTCAGTTTTAGCATCAGTCCTTCCAATGAATATTCAGGTTTGATTTCTTTAGGATTGACTGATTTGATCTCCTTGCTGGCCAAGGGACTCTCAAGAGTCTTCTCTAACACTGCAGTTCAAAATCATCAATTCTTCGGCACTCAGCCTTCTTTATTGTCCAACTCTCACATCTGTATGTTACTAATGGAATAACCATAGCTTTGACTATAGAGACCTTTTTTGGAAAAATGATGTCTCTGGTTTTTAATATGCTGCTTATTTTTGTCATAGATTTTATTCTAAGGAGCAAACATGTTTTTATTTCATGGCTGCAGTCACCATATGCAGTGATTTGGGAGCCCAAGAAAATAATGTCTGTCACTGTTTCCATTTTTCCCCCATCTATTTGGCAGCACATATATGTGAACACTATTATTGTGATGAAATTTTCAAAATAATCTTTGCATTCCGGTTTAGCATGATTATGTATTTGCTTTTGATCATTTTGTTTGAAATTATCTTAAGGAAACTATCAAAAATGATTGAAAAGTATATGAAGGAATATAAAAAAGGATTAAGTAATCAAGGTAAAATTTTTTAACAACATACATCATTTTTGCAGGTATATTTTTTGAAAGACATTTAAAAAGCACCAACAGTTTGAAGAAACCACTGACACAACATTGATGCTACAAATATGGATAGGATTACTTATGTTTTGGTGTGATAAAATAGTCTATTGTCATATAAAATCAGTCTTTAATTATTGAGCTTGTTTAAAGAAAATGTTCATGATAATGAGAAATATTTGTATATGGATATACAACAGGTAACAAAAAAGTATACAATATAAAAACTGGATCTCTCTTTCAATGTCTGCTGTATGTGCTTGGTATNCCTCCTGCTTTCAATCTTTCCCACATCAGGGTCTTTTCAAATGAGTCAGTTTTTTTGCATCTGCTGGCTAAAGGATTGGAGTTTCAGCTTCAGCATCAGTCCTTCCAATGAATATTCAGGACTGGCTTCCCTTAGGACTGGCTGGATCTCCTTGCAGTCTAAGGGATTCTCAAGAGTCTTCCCCAACACCAAAGTTCAAAAGCAGTCTTCTCCAAAACCACAGATAAAAAGCATCAATTCTTTGGCACTCAGCTTTCTTTATAGTCCAACTCTCACATCCATACATGACTACTGGAAAAACCATAGCCTTGACTAGACGAACTTTGTTGGCAAAGTGATGTCTCTGCTTTTTAGTATGCTTTCTAGTTCGGTCATAACTTTTCTTCCAAGGAGCAAGCATCTTTTAATTTCATGGCTTCGGTTACCATCTGCAGTGATTTTGGAACCCCCCAAAATAAAGACTCTCACTCTTTCCAATCCATTGTTTCCCCTTCTATTTGCCATGAAATGATGGGACTGGATGCCATGATCTTAGTTTTTTGAATGTTGAATTTGAAGCCAACTTTTTCACTTTCCTCTTTCACTTTCATCAAGAGGCTCTTTAGTTCTTCTTCACTTTCTGCCATAAGGGTGGTGTCATCTGTGTATCTGAGGTTATTGATATTTCTCCCAGCAATCTTGATTCCAGCTTGTGCTTCATCCAGCCTGGCATTTCACATGATATACTGAGCATATAAGTTAAATAAGCAGGGTGACAATACAGCATTGACATATTCCTTTCTCAATTTGAAACAAGTCTGTTGTTCCATGTCCAGTTTTAACATCTTGTATACAGTTAGGTTAATTTCTGGACAGTGCTGGATAAAATAGGTTTTCTTGAGATTTGTTTGATTACCATAGGGAAGTATTGTAAAGATACTGAAAATCCTTTTTTTCCCCACTCTTTTGGTTTCCAGTTCCTGTAATATTGCTATAGTAGCAGCAATCAATGGGTTCCAGTTTTCATCTTCCAGTTTCTCCAAGATTAGCCTTGGAATGTACCTTCACGGTTTCTTGCAACAGTCAGCTCGTATTCTTTGGCAGTCAGAAAATAGCCTCCTGTGTTCCCTCATACCCTGTGCCAGGCCCTTATGTTGTCAAAGCACTCATTAAGCCACACTCTCCTTAGTAATATGGCCACCTGTTAACACATAATCTCTTCTTGGTTAACAAGTGCCAAAATTTCAGAGTTCTTCCTTTAAGCTCTTAAGTTCTAATACAGTCATTTTGTATTCCCTTTTTCTCCCCATTCTTATAAGTGGTAACTGTTTCTTATGTTACTGATTTTGGAGTTATCTTATCATCCCTTTATTGCCTTCCATTACGTGGAGGTATAGTTCTTTATGTTAAACCACATATATTTGAAATGTCCAGTTTGTTATATGAACTGGATTCTTAGTGATACAAATGATGTTTGTTGTTCAGTCACTAAGTCATGTCTGAGTTTTGTGACCATATGGATTGTAGCATGCCAACCTTCCCTGTCCTTCACTATCTCCCTGTGTTTCCCCATTTCATGTCCATTGAGTTGGTGATGCCATCAAACCATCTCTTCCTCTGTCACCCCCTTCTCCTACTCTCCTTCCTTCCCAGTATCAGGGTCTTTTCCAGTGATATGGTTTTTCCATCAGGTAGCCGAAGTATTGGAGTTTCAGTTTTAGCATCAGTCCTTCCAATGAATATTCAGGTTTGATTTCTTTAGGATTGACTGATTTGATCTCCTTGCTGGCCAAGGGACTCTCAAGAGTCTTCTCTAACACTGCAGTTCAAAATCATCAATTCTTCGGCACTCAGCCTTCTTTATTGTCCAACTCTCACATCTGTATGTTACTAATGGAATAACCATAGCTTTGACTATAGAGACCTTTTTTGGAAAAATGATGTCTCTGGTTTTTAATATGCTGCTTATTTTTGTCATAGATTTTATTCTAAGGAGCAAACATGTTTTTATTTCATGGCTGCAGTCACCATATGCAGTGATTTGGGAGCCCAAGAAAATAATGTCTGTCACTGTTTCCATTTTTCCCCCATCTATTTGGCAGCACATATATGTGAACACTATTATTGTGATGAAATTTTCAAAATAATCTTTGCATTCCGGTTTAGCATGATTATGTATTTGCTTTTGATCATTTTGTTTGAAATTATCTTAAGGAAACTATCAAAAATGATTGAAAAGTATATGAAGGAATATAAAAAAGGATTAAGTAATCAAGGTAAAATTTTTTAACAACATACATCATTTTTGCAGGTATATTTTTTGAAAGACATTTAAAAAGCACCAACAGTTTGAAGAAACCACTGACACAACATTGATGCTACAAATATGGATAGGATTACTTATGTTTTGGTGTGATAAAATAGTCTATTGTCATATAAAATCAG
>SJYW01013337.1:0-15463 GCA_006410735.1 Raphicerus campestris
TGCACATCGAGCATTCTGCTGCTCCAGCTGGGCACCCTGCGGCCTAACGCCAGACCCCGGAGGCTGAGGGCACAGTGCGCAAGGCTGCGCCTGCTCCCCGCTTCAGATGCCCGTCCCAAGGCTGCCCCCGGTTTTCCTGACTCCCTCGCCTCATACAGGAAGAGCCTGTCTCAACCCCCTGGTGGCGGTGCTTTGGTGTCTAAGTCTCCGAATCCGCCGCTCCCTGGACTGTAGCCCACCAGGCTCCTGTGCCCGTGGGCCGGCCCGAACCAGAATCCTGGAGCGGATCGCCGTTTCCTTCTCCAGGGGCCTCCCGACCCTGGTCTCCTGCATTGCAGGTGGACTCCTTAGCGCCTGAGCCTCCAGGAAAGTTCAAGGCTTCAAGTAATTCGCTAGAGCTAGTAACAGAGCGCAGGAGAACTTGTGACATCCTAGATTATCCATCTAGTAGAAAAGGTTCAACTCAGGAACCGCCTGATGGAAGAGGCGCGGAGGGCGCGGAGGCTCCGCACCTGGCTGGGAGCTCTCCCAGCTCCTCCAAGGCCACCAAACCGAAACGGCTCCCAGTCCAGTCCTTTCAGGTCTTACGGAGGCATCAACATGTAGGCGGGGTTGATTAAATCGTTAGCAGCGGGTGGTTGGCTCAGCCTCCAGCTCCCTTTCTCTCAGTGGGGGTGGGGGTGAGGCTGAACACGCCAGCCTCCCAAGCTCACGGTTGGCTCCACCAGCAGCCCGCCCGCATCCTCAGGGGCTTTCTGAAAGTCACCTCATGAACAAGCGCGGTGTGTTGGAAAGGGCTTGCTGAGAATGACAAGGCACTGCTCCCACTTTATCACTCCGTTTCTCCTTATCATTCTGGAGCTATTTCACTTTGGTGCTATAAGACCAAATGGGGGCGTCCCTAGTGGCACTAGTGATAACTCACCAATTAATGCAGGAGACATAAGGGACGTGGGTTCCATCCCTGGGTCGAGAAGGTCCCCTGGAGGAGGGCATCGCAACCCACTCCAGTATTCTTGCCTAGAGCATCTCATGGACAGAGTGCCTGGCAGGCCACAGTCCACAGGTGTGCAAAGAGCTGGACACAGCGGAAGCAGCTAGCAAGCATGCATGAACACCAGATAGTGGAAGAAAAGATTATCCCATTGCTTTGGAAGTTACAAGAATTTTAGGAGCTCTGTTCCAGGAAGACCTAATATGTATTTGTTATTATAAATCACAATATCACATATGGAATTAGGTTAAACTATTACACTGTAGCCATTGTATAGACCATTTCTTAGAATCCACAGATGAAAACTATGGAACAACTTTGAGATGAGAAAATTCATAAAATTATTCACCAAAACTGCATAGTCTCCATTAACAGATTTTCAAACAGAACATGACTAAGTGGAGATATCCAAGACAAGATGAGAAAAAAAGATAAAGTGTTAAACATAGAAATTATTTGAACTGTTTTGTACTGTAATAAACCTTAGTATCCTGTATGCTATACATATATCATGCAAAAAATATTTTAGTACGATTGATTAAAAGAGTCTGTTGGATTTAAAGCTCAGTTGAACTTTATCATTCTCCTGCTATTAATTGTAATTCCTTTGGAAGTCAGTATATTTCAGTATTTTTATCTTTACTATAGAATGGGATGAGGCAATAGAACATAGATGTATCACGGTCAAGTTCAAATAATACATGTTAACAGAGCAAAGAGCTGTTTAGGTTTCTTTCATTTGTTCGGTTCATTTCAGTTCAGTCGCTCAGTCGTGTCTGGCTCTTTGCAACCCCATGAATCGCAGCACACCAGGCCGTCACCAACTCCTGGAGTTCACTCAGACTCACGTCCAT
Organism: Raphicerus campestris; assembly: GCA_006410735.1. Taxonomy (NCBI): domain Eukaryota; kingdom Metazoa; phylum Chordata; class Mammalia; order Artiodactyla; family Bovidae; genus Raphicerus; species Raphicerus campestris. Next base: position 1,849 of record SJYW01013337.1, read on the forward strand.
TGAGTCTGTGATGCCATCCNCCCCCCAAAATAAAGTCTGACACTGTTTCCCCATCTGTTTCCCATGAACCTGTTTTTATTACCATAACTTAATAAAGATGCAATAATCACTGCATCAAAACTTACTTAGCTAATCCTCCATTCTGAAAATAATATTTATTTTGGGGGAAACTTTCTAGGTCAGCTCCTTACAAGCTTTTGGCATGAGTAAAAATTAGAGTTAGTAGTTTAGAATACATCTCCTGGAATGAAAAAAGACTATGATACCATTTTTCCATCAACTGCATAGACACTTACTGATACCAAATGACCTAAAATACTTTACCACTTTCTATACTTTTCAACAAACATCTACTGAAGGAAAAAACTAAGATGTTTATCTCACACTATAAATGTAGGCGATAAAGTATGCTATAAAGCATCACCCCAAACACTCTTTATTTTTGCCGTTTTAGTATTAACTACAATTTTAGAAGCAGAGAGGCCAGGTAATTGGTTCCTCTCCCCTTGTAAAGGCTCTCCTTCATCTGTATTATTCATCGACAATTGGAAAACAAAAGACATTTGCTCAGCATGTGATTATACAATCACAAAAAGTTTTGTTTTTTACAAATAAGAAATTCTCAGAGAGGGGCGTACGTGTCTGCAAAAACATCGACCCAGATAATCTCTGCTTCCTGCTTTTTCTTCCCAGGCTCGGTTTGCTCTGTGGTTTTCCACTCATTGCTTCTCAGCCTAATGATGAGAAAATGAGACCATTTCATACGTTTGCAGCACTGCACACAGAGGAGAGAGCAGCCTTGCTCTAGGTCTGTCCAAGGAGCAGAAGCAAGGTTCATGGATCAACATTGTAAGACAAAAAGACTTCATCTCAGCATGAATATAATTGTATCTAATAGCTAAGGCTGCCTCAGAGATAACAAGCTACCTCAAATACAGTGTGTTTCCTGTTGCCAGGAATACTTACACTGACATGGGTGATGGGCACAAATGCCGTAGAAAGGGACCACAGTGAGCAGCAAAAACNACTGAGCGACTGAACTGAGCTGAACTGAATAAAAACAGGAACCAATGGGGAAATATTAATGATAGTGTATGTTGGCCAAACTCCGAGAGATAATGAAGGACAGGGAAGCCTGGCATGTTGCAGTTTATGGGGTCTCAAATAAACAAGAACATTTCAGTTAGGAATACTTTTAACTTCAAATACCAGAAAATCCAAATATCGTGGTTTGGACACACTGCAGTTTATTTTTCTTTCTTGGTAAAAGGTCTTGATAGGCTTTTGCTGGACTAAATTCTCCAGTCAAAAGATTGAGAGTGGTGGAATGAATTTTAAAAGAGAGAGACCAGTCTACATGCTGCTGACAAGAGTCCCTTTAGCTTAAAGACACACACAGACGGAACGTGAAGAGGCGGAGAAGATGCTCCACATGCATGGAGTCCAAGAGGAAGCCGGAGAAGCTATGGTTATGTCTCAGAAACTCGACTTTAAAACAAAGACTCTAATAAAAGACAAAGACAGGCATTACATAATGGTAAAGGGGTCACTCCAACAACAGCATCTATCATTTGTAAATACTCATGCACCCAACATAAAGAGCATAAAATATAGCAAATAGGCATACATATGTGCATGTGTGATAGATAAGTTGCTTCAGTCGTGTCTGACTCTTTACGATCCAATGGACTGTTGCCCGCCAGACTCCTGTCCGTGGGATGCTCTATGCAGGAATACTGGAGTGGGCTGGAGTGGGAAGATCCTCCTCCGGGGGTCTTCCCAGCCTGGTGATCAGGCCAGCATCTCTTAAGCTCCTGCGCTGGAGATTACTGCCGCCTGGGAAAGCTGTGTGGACACATGTTGGTTCCTGTTTAGTTTCTAAGTCCTGTCTGACCTGCGACCTCATGGACTGGAGTACAGCAGGCTTCCCATGTCCTTCACTGTGTCCCGGAGCTTGCTCAACTTCATGTCCGTTGAGTCAGTGATGCCACCCAACCATCTCATCCTCTGCTGCCCTCTTCTCCTTTTGCCTTCAGTCTTTCCCAGCATCGAGGTCTTTGCCAGGGAGTAGGCTCTTCTCATAAAGTGACCTGAGTACTGGAGCTTCAGCTTCAGCATCAGTCCTTCCAATGAATATTCAGGACTGATTCCCTTTAAGATTGACTGGATTGATCTCCTTACAGGCCAGTGGACTCTCAAGAGTCTCCCCAACACCACAGTTCAAAAGCATCAATTCTTTAGAGCATAACCTTCTCTATCATCCAGCTCTCACGTCCACACAGGACTACTGGAAAACCCATAGCTTTGACTGCGTGGACCTTTGTCAGGAAAACGATGTCTTTGCTTTTTCATATGCTGTCTAGGTTTATCATAGTTTTCCTTCTAGAGAACATGTGTCTTTTGATTTCATACGTGTGTGTGTGTGTGTCTGTCTGTCTGTCTGTCTGTCTATGTGTGTGTCTGTGTCTGTGTGTGTGCTGTGCCACTTCAGTTGTGGCTGACTCTTTGCAACCTGTGGACTGCAGCCCACCTACCTCCTCTGTCCACGCAATTCTCCAGCATGAATACTGGGGTAGGTTGCCGTGCTCTCNGCTGAAACTCCAGTACTTTGGCCACCTCATGCGAAGAGTTGACTCATTGGAAAAGACTCTGATGCTGGGAGGGATTGGAGGCAGGAGGAGAAGGGGACAATCGAGGATGAGATGGCTGGATGACATCACAGACTCGATGGACGTGAGTCTGAGTGAACTCCAAGAGATGGTGATGGACAGGGAGGCCTGGCGTGCTGTGATTCATGGGGTCACAGAGTCAGACACAACTGAGCGACTGAACTGAGCTGAACTGAATAAAAACAGGAACCAATGGGGAAATATTAATGATAGTGTATGTTGGCCAAACTCCGAGAGATAATGAAGGACAGGGAAGCCTGGCATGTTGCAGTTTATGGGGTCTCAAATAAACAAGAACATTTCAGTTAGGAATACTTTTAACTTCAAATACCAGAAAATCCAAATATCGTGGTTTGGACACACTGCAGTTTATTTTTCTTTCTTGGTAAAAGGTCTTGATAGGCTTTTGCTGGACTAAATTCTCCAGTCAAAAGATTGAGAGTGGTGGAATGAATTTTAAAAGAGAGAGACCAGTCTACATGCTGCTGACAAGAGTCCCTTTAGCTTAAAGACACACACAGACAGAACGTGAAGAGGCGGAGAAGATGCTCCACATGCATGGAGTCCAAGAGGAAGCCGGAGAAGCTATGGTTATGTCTCAGAAACTCGACTTTAAAACAAAGACTCTAATAAAAGACAAAGACAGGCATTACATAATGGTAAAGGGGTCACTCCAACAACAGCATCTATCATTTGTAAATACTCATGCACCCAACATAAAGAGCATAAAATATAGCAAATAGGCATACATATGTGCATGTGTGATAGATAAGTTGCTTCAGTCGTGTCTGACTCTTTACGATCCAATGGACTGTTGCCCGCCAGACTCCTGTCCGTGGGATGCTCTATGCAGGAATACTGGAGTGGGCTGGAGTGGGAAGATCCTCCTCCGGGGGTCTTCCCAGCCTGGTGATCAGGCCAGCATCTCTTAAGCTCCTGCGCTGGAGATTACTGCCGCCTGGGAAAGCTGTGTGGACACATGTTGGTTCCTGTTTAGTTTCTAAGTCCTGTCTGACCTGCGACCTCATGGACTGGAGTACAGCAGGCTTCCCATGTCCTTCACTGTGTCCCGGAGCTTGCTCAACTTCATGTCCGTTGAGTCAGTGATGCCACCCAACCATCTCATCCTCTGCTGCCCTCTTCTCCTTTTGCCTTCAGTCTTTCCCAGCATCGAGGTCTTTGCCAGGGAGTAGGCTCTTCTCATAAAGTGACCTGAGTACTGGAGCTTCAGCTTCAGCATCAGTCCTTCCAATGAATATTCAGGACTGATTCCCTTTAAGATTGACTGGATTGATCTCCTTACAGGCCAGTGGACTCTCAAGAGTCTCCCCAACACCACAGTTCAAAAGCATCAATTCTTTAGAGCATAACCTTCTCTATCATCCAGCTCTCACGTCCACACAGGACTACTGGAAAACCCATAGCTTTGACTGCGTGGACCTTTGTCAGGAAAACGATGTCTTTGCTTTTTCATATGCTGTCTAGGTTTATCATAGTTTTCCTTCTAGAGAACATGTGTCTTTTGATTTCATACGTGTGTGTGTGTGTGTCTGTCTGTCTGTCTGTCTGTCTATGTGTGTGTCTGTGTCTGTGTGTGTGCTGTGCCACTTCAGTTGTGGCTGACTCTTTGCAACCTGTGGACTGCAGCCCACCTACCTCCTCTGTCCACGCAATTCTCCAGCATGAATACTGGGGTAGGTTGCCGTGCTCTCCTCCAGGGGATCTTCCTGATGCAGGATTGAACCTGCATCTCTTACATCTCCTGCATTGGCAGGAAGGACTTTTTACCACTACGGCTACATGGGAAGCCTATATATATGTGTGTATGTGTGTGTATACATGTATATGTATATATATACATATATACATATTCACATAATATTAACAGACCAAATGGATAAATAGACAGCAATACAATAGGGGGTTTTAATATCCTTCTTATATTTTATGCATGGATCATCCAGCATAAACTCAATAAGCAAACAACCCTAAATAACATGTTAGATCAAGTGGATACACACGCACACATATCCACACACACAGAGAGAAGAACACTCTGCCCAAAAGCACCAGAATACGTACTCTTCTAAGTGCACGTGGAACATATTCTAGGGTAGATTAAATGTTAGGCCACAAAACAGACCTCAAAACAAATTTAAGAGATTGAAATCATATAAGCACTGTTTCTAATCATGTGGTATGAAACTAGTAATTAACTACAGGAAGGAAATGGGAAAATTCACAAACACTTAGAGATTAATCACTATGCTTACAAATAACTTGTGGGTCAAAGAAGAAATCAAAACAAATTAAAGAAAACACCTTTAGACAAATGGAAATATATGAGTATTCGTAGGATACAACAGGAGCAGTTCTAAAGGGAAGGTCATAGCAAATAAATGCCTACTTCATGAAATAAGAAAAGTCTCAAGTAATCTAACTTTAAACCTCAAGGAACTAGAAAAAAGAAAACTAAATGAATCCCGAAGTTGGTAGAAGGAAGGAAATAACAAACATCTGAGCAATCATCAGGGAAATAGAGGCTAAAAAGACAAAAAGGAGAAGATAATCACAGCTAAGGGGTGGATATGTAAAGGGACAACTAAATTCACATGTGTTTAGCTGCTGCTGCTGCTGAGTCGCTTCAGTCATGTCCGACTCTGCGACCCCATAGACGGCATCCACCAGGCTCCCCCGTCCCTGGGATTCTCCAGGCAAGAACACTGGAGTGGGTTGCCACTGCCTTCTCCAATGCATGAAAGTGAAAAGTGAAAGTGAAGTCACTCAGTCGTGTCCGACTCTTAGCGACCCCATGGACTGCAGCCCACCAGGCTCCTCCATCCATGGGATTTTCCAGGCAGGAGTACTGGAGTGGGGTGCCATTGCCTAGACTTATCAAAAAAGGACTTTAATGTCAGAAATGAAAGATGAGTTGTATCTGATACTACAGAAATACAAAGGAGCATAAGAGATTGCTATGAACAAATATATGCCAACAAATTGGACAACCTAGAAGAAACTGGTAAATCCCTAGAAACATGCAGTCTACCAAGAGTGAGTCATTATGATCCGGAAGGTCTCAACAGAATGAGGACAGGTTAGCAGACTCAATCTGTAATCAAAAGCCTCCCAGCAACCAAAGTCCAGGACCAGAATTCTTCCATGGTGAATTCTACCAAACATTTTCAAAGAAGAATTAATAATGTAAGTCCTTCCCAGAGTCTTCCAGAAAGCATGAGGATAGAACTCTTCCAAACTTGTTTTATAAATTCATCACCCTCATACCAGAACCAGAGAAGAGTGGCAATGCGTAGTGAAAATTACAGGCCACTATTCTTGATTAATTCAAATGTAGAAGACCTTAACAAAATATTCCACAATACATTAAAGTGATCATACACCATGATCAGGTGGGAATTATTTCAGGGATGCGAGGATGCCTCAGCACCTCCCCTCAGTCAGTGTGCACACTCCATTAGCATCAGCTACATTGGCATCACTGACCCAGTGGGCATGAGTGTGAGCAAACTCCAGGAGAGAGTGGAGGACAAAGGAGCCCCGTGTGCTACATACAGTCCATGGGGCCACAAACAGCTGGGCACAGCTGGGCACGCCTTAGCGACTCAACAACATTAACAAAGCAAACAGTAGAAGTCACGGTGTCTCAGTGAACGCGGAGAAGAGTGTTTGCATCCGGTCCCATCACTTCATGGGAAACAGATGGGGAAACAGTGGAATCAGTGTCAGACTTTTATTTTGGGGGCTCGATGTAGCCATGAAATTAAAAGACACTTGCTCCTTGGAAAGAAGGTTATGACCAACCTAGATAGCATATTCAAAAGCAGAGACATTACTTTGCCAACAAAGGTTCGTCTAGTCAAGGCTATGGTTTTTCCTGTGGTCATGTATGGATGTGAGAGTTGGACTGTGAAGAAAGCTGAGCACCGAAGAATTGATACTTTTGAACTGTGGTGTTGGAGAAGACTCTTGAGAGTCCCTTGGACTGCAAGGAGATCCAACCAGTTCATTCTGAAGATCAGCCCTGGGATTTCTTTGGAGGGACTGATGCTAAAGCTGAAACTCCAGTACTTTGGCCACCTCATGTGAAGAGTTGACTCATTGGAAAAGACGCTGATGCTGGGAGGGATTGGGGGCAGGAGGAGAAGGGGACGACCAAGGATGAGATGGCTGGATGGCATCACGGACTCAATGGACATGGGTTTGGGTAGACTCTGAGAGGTGGTGATAGACAGGGGAGGCTTGGCGTGCTGCGGTTCATGGGGTCGCAAAGAGTCAGACATGACTGAGCGACTGAACTAAAGCTGAGAAAAGCAGAGTAATGGGGAGCGTGTTTGTTTCCTCTCTGGTTTCCTACTGCTGTGTAAATAATATAGCTACATTAGTTTGATAATGAAAGCACACACTCCTAACGAAAGTTCATTTGAACGCAAAGTAATTTGACTTGACTGAAAGACGCGTTGATTTGTCTGTAGTTTCCCAAAGCAGAGAGAAGGGCGGACAGGCCCAGCCGGGGCCTTTTTGGTGCTTCTGTGAACTTGAGAGTCTGTCTGCAGTGTCACGGCCAACATCTTGGTCAGTGTCTTCTGACTCAGAACATGATTTTATCGATTTATTTAAAAATCCATCCTCCAAATCATATTTGAAACATAACACATATTTTTCAGTGGCCTGGAAACGTTGTGTTTCNCAGTGTCTTCTGACTCAGAACATGATTTTATCGATTTATTTAAAAATCTATCCTCCAAATCATATTTGAAACATAACACATATTTTTCAGTGGCCTAGAAACGTTGTGTTTCGTGTTGTCTGGTCTCAGAATCTCGTTCTCGGGGACCCTGCTACCTTACCGGCCTGTCCCAGTCTCATCTGATGGCTTCTCTCGATTTTCCAGCCTATAAATGTGAAATTCTCCTGACTCAGTATTCAGACTTCACCTTTGCTTCCATTATACTCATTCCCTAAGTGACCTAAGTCCTGTAAGTCCACATTTACATCTTCATCACCGGTGTATTTCAGGTTCAGAATCACTTACCCACCTTCCTCCTTGACACCTCTTCTTGAATGCTCAATAGGCTTCCTAAACATTGTGTAAATACCAAATGCTTGAAATCCCTCAGAATTGCAGAGTTCATTGCTTTTTCATCTTATAGAATGTCCCTCTACCTGTCTGATTTCTAACACAAAAGGATTGGCATCATGCTCTGATCCCTTTTTCCTCTCTGCTGCAGCTGAATCCATTGGCAGACCTTTTCAGCCTTTCCTTCTAAAGACTCCTCCAATCTGACCATTCGCCATCACCTCCATTACTGCCACCACAGAAGGCGAGTGACGTGGACTCAGCCACCCAGCTTATTCCTGAGGGAATCAAAGCCCAATTCTGAGCTATCTCACAGGCAGCCGGTGTTCATCCTAAGTATACAACGTCTACCAGATGTTTCACTTCATACTGATAACTCTTCATGACTTCAGTCTGAAAGAAAAGCGAAAATGAAGGTCACTCTGTTGTGTCCGACTCTTTGCAATCCCACAGACTCTACAGTCCATGGGATTCTTTAGGCCTGAAAGATGTTCAACCTGAAATCTAATCTTATCATCAAACAGAAATGAGCTTTCTCACATAAGACAGGTTGTTTATGTTGCAGATTAGGTGACTACCATGGTGTCTGGTCAACATAACTCAGACGTACCATTTTCACTCAGGAAAATGTGTGTTTCTATGTGTGAGTGTGTGTGAGAGACACCATTTAATTAGAAAAAATACCCCCGTAATGTGCTTGATGGTGGAATATACAGGGACAGACCATTTCCTTATAGAGTTTAGCATTTATTTATAGTTTTGTGTCTTCACAAAACTATAGGCTTGGGCTTGAGTGGCTAAGAAATAATAAGTGAATAAACATGTTGAAATTGCATTAAAAGTTGTAATGCTCATACTTAAGGGAAAAACAGGCTATTATGATAGAAAATAATAGGATATGATCTATTTAGAGAACACAGTCAGGAAATGACTCTCTGAAAAGTGGACATTTGGTCTGAGACCTGAAACAGAGGGAGACGATGAAATCCAGGAGCAAAAGCCTTGTGGGTGGAGAGAGCCAGGAAGAGCGTTCTTAAATGTCAGATACCAGCGAAGGAGCAAGTGAAATCTTAGACAAGGTTTTACAGGTCATGGCAGAGACATTTGAGTTTCACTCCAGTTTGCATGGAAAGTCTTTAAAGAATTTAAAACATGAGAGTGATCTTTTTCTATGCAAAGATTATTTTAGGTAATAAGATGAAAGCAGGGGTTAAACCCGTATGCGGGGAATGTTGACGCTCTTCACCTTCACAACACTGGGGTCACTGTGAAAGAAGGAGGTCCCCCATGACTACATACTTGTGTAACCACAAGATGAATATTGCAGAGGGGACCTGTGGGATTATAGACTGGGCATGAGGTTGTATATTGACCCTTATTATCATCCCCAAACTTTGAGCTTCTGGGTACAGCAAGTTCCCTCCCTATGAATGAGTTCTGTTCATAGAGTGCATTCATTAAGCTCAACTTATTCATAAGCCCAGCAAAATTACCCTAGGTACCCGGCTAACACAATCGGCTGCATAGCACTGTGCTGTAATAGGTTTATAATACTTTCCATACAAATAATACATTAAAAACAAACTCAGAAATAAAGCAGGCACTTTAATCTGACCGTTCGGTACCTTAAAAAGCACAGTGGGGCGGCACAGCAGCTGGCACACGGGCTGGCATCGAGGGGACAGGCACGGAGAGCCGCTGGCTGGAGGGGAGGAGGTGGGAGGCGGCAGCGCCGGGGCGCCCTCAGCAGCAGGCGACGGAGGGTGCGCGGCAGGGCCGCCCAGCCCAACGCTGCTGGCACAGGCTCTGGCCCTTGCTGGAACAGACGCACGTTTGCATCTCCGGAAATCAGCAACTTGAAGGTGCAATGTAGGGGACTTACCGTGCTATCAACTGAGCTGAGTGTTAGATGTCTCTTTAGGGATGATAGAAAATCATAAAGTGGTTACTTTTAGAACAGACTTCTCCCTTCTCCAGGGGATGGCATTTGACTCCAGTATTCTTGCATGGAGAATTCCACGAACAGAGGGGCCTGGCGGGCTATAGTCCATGGGGTCGCAAAGGGTTGCTCAATTGTATCCGACTATACTGAATATATACTCAGCTACACAGTGGGCGTCCCCTGCCCAAGCTGGGGTAGATAATCTGAACCTCCTTCTATTAAGCTTGTGGTTTAGTCTCTAAGTCGTGTCCGACTCTTGCAACCCCATGGGCTATAATCCACCAGACTCCTGTGTCCAGAGGATTCTCCAGGAATACTGGAGTTGGTAGCCATTTCCTTCTCCAGGGGATCTTTATGACTCAGGAATCCCACCCGGGTCTCCTGCATTGCAGGCAGATTCTTTACTGACTGAGCTATGAGGGAAGCCCTCTATTAGGCTGCTGCTGCTGCTAAGTCACTTCAGTCATGCCTGACTCTGTGCGTCCCCATAGACAGCAGCCCACCAGGCTCCCCCATCCCTGGGATTCTCCAGGCAAGAACTCTGGAGTGGGTTGCCATTGCCTTCTCCGATGCATGAAAGTGAAAAGTGTAAGTGAAGTCGCTCAGTTGTGTCCGACTCCTAGTGACTCCATGGACTGCAGCCCACCAGGCGCCTTCATCCATGGGGTTTTCCAGGCAAGAGTACTGGAGTGGGGGCCATCGCCTTCTCTGTCTATCAGGCTAGACAGTCTCAACTGTTTTGGAAATACATATCTAATGACTTTGCTTAAAATGAAAATCCAGGGTTCCCATCCCTTGGAGATTCTAATCTGAGAGATGTGAGTTGAGGCCTGAGAAACTGCAACTTTAATAAGCCCCCGAGGAGACTGCAGTGGCCGCTCAGGGCAACAGGGGACGCAGCAACACCCCCATGCTGGCCCCGGCTCTCCCTCCCCTCCCGTCACCCACCAGGATCAGGCTGCTGCAGCTCCGAGGAGATCTGGACTTGCATCGTCAGGCTGTTCAGGCTTCCTGAGTCCCTTCCTCTGTTCTCACAGCGTAAGACGCGACTGTGAGGGAGGGAAATGCGAGAGCTGCCCTGAGCGCCTGGCACACCATGGCTGCCTAGTGAACAGCACCGGCTCTCTGCTTTGCTCCTGCTTTTCTCTGATTCGCTCGGCTGCCTCCTCGCCAGTCCCCGAGGTTTCCTTCTGCCGAGTCGGCACCGCCCGTGCCGGTTTGTGAATCTTACCGCCTTCTTCCTCTGCGTCCACCTTTCCCATGGATTCCCAGGGACCTGCAGACATCACCTTCAGTAAAGTTTTGCCCTCTCTCTGCATCGTTATAAAGACGCCAGAATAGAAATGCTTATACCACCTTGTGCAGCCGTGGAATATCTGTAACTATCCAATATGCTCACTCCTGTTTCCTGTTCCCTGGCTCACAGTTTTCTTTTGAAAACCCCTCATCTTTCCTGTTTAATCTGAGCACTGTGAAGCAGAGAAGACTGTGCAGTGGATAAGTGAGATTCCGCAAAATGCTAAAAAAAATTATGAGAAACATTTGAATTGCATTAGCTTCCAAAGAATATAAACAATGCTTGAACAGGGAGAGAAAAGTCAGTCCCTTCTGGGGCCCTGGGCACACTAATTTTTATACGTTGTCTTCAAAACTTCAAATCTGAAAGCCACTTAAGTGTACAGAGAATAATAAAATATCGTTGAATTAATCCCTTTTTGGGATTTCCTGGCGGCTAAGATGGTAAAGAGTCTGCCCTCAGTGCAGGAGACCCGGGTTCAATCCCTGGATCAGGAAGACCCCTGAAGAAGGAAACAGCAACCCACTCCAGATTCTTGCCTGGAAAATACCATGGACAGAGGAGCCTGGCAGGCTACAGTCCATGGGGTCCTAAAGAGTCAGACATGACTGAACGACTTCACTTTCACCTTCAGTCCCTTTTTCTTGAATCTTCATGTGTGTTTGAAGTAAAGAATCTGTTTTAATTTGAAATTAAAAGGAAATATTCTTAGAATTAAATGTGATTGCATGCAAACTCTAGGTTGCACTGGAGGAGAATCAGGGGGAAACTAAATTATATATTTGAGAAATCTGGAGAGACAAATTTGCTAGATTACATTTAATCTACCTTTCAATAGGTCCAATAACATGTGGTTTTGTTGTTCAGTCACTAATTTGTGTCCACCTCTTTGTGACTCCATGGACTTGCACACTGCAGACTTCCCTGTCCTTCACCATCTCCCAGAGCTTGCTCAAACTCATGTCCATTGAGTCAGTGATGCCATCCAACCATCTCATCCTTGGTCTTCCTTCTCTCCTCCTGCCTTCGATCTTTCCCAGCATCAGGGTCTTTTCTAATGAATTGGCTCTTTGCATCAGGTGGCCAAAGGATTGGAGCTTCAGCTTCAGTCCTTCCAGTGACTATTCAGGGTTGATCTCCTTTAGGGTGGACTGGTTGGATCTCCTTGCAGTCCAAGGGACTCTCAAGAGTCTTCTCCAGCCCCACAGTTCACAGAACCTTCTGCATAGCTCTTCTCTGTGTTCTCACCTCCTCTGCTTAATCTCTTCTGCCTCCGTTAGGTCCTTACTCTTTCTGTCCTTTATCATGCCCATCCTTGCATAAAATGCCCTTGATATCGCTAATTTTCTTAAAGAGATCTCGAGTCTTTCATATCTATTGTTTTCCTTTTTTTCGTTCAGAGTTCTCTTAAGAATACATATGCACAGACATATATACGTATACACACCATATCTTCTTACTTCTCCTTGCTGGTCTGCGTGATTCCGCATTGAGTTGGGTGTCTCTCTCCCTTTGTCTTTTCCCTTGCACTCCTCTTCTTTCCTCAGCTATGTCTGAGGCCTCTCCATGCAGCCACTTTGCCTCCTTGCATTTCTTTCTCTTTGGGACTATTTTGGTCACTGCCTCCTGTATGATATTACAAACTTCCACCCATAGTTCTTCTGGCAGTCTCTGCCAGGTCTAATCCCTCAAATCTATTCATCACCTCCACTATATAAGCATAAGGGATTTGATTTAGCTCCTACCTGGATGGCATAGTGGTTTTCTCTACTTTTTTCAATTAAAGAAATTGAAGAAAGAATTGAAGAATTGAATTTCGCAATAAGGAGCTGATGATCTGAGCCACAATCAGCTCCAAGTCTTGTTTTGGCTGACTCTATAGAGTTTCTTCATCTTTGGCTACAAATAATATAATCAGTCTGATTTTGGTGTTGACCATCTGGTGATGTCCATGTATAGAGTCATTCATGTGATCTTACTTTGCCTTTAAATAAATTAAGAAAAGTTTTACAAAGGTATGAAATTTAAACCACAATTAGCTACCTATTCGGAGAAGGCAATGGCATCCCACTCCAGTACTCTTGCCTGGAAACTCCCATGAATGGAGGAGCCTGGTAGGCTGCAGTCCATGGGGTCGCTGAGTCAGACACAACTGAGCGACTTCACTTTCACTTTTCACTTTCATGCATTGGGAAGGAAATGGCAACCCACTCCAGTGTTCTTGCCTGGAGAATCCCAGGGACAGGGGAGCCTGGTGGGCTGCCATCTATGGGTCGCACAGACGTGGGGGAGACGTGACTGAAGCGACTTAGCAACAGCAGCAGCTACCTATTTGTTTATTTAAGAGAATAAAATGGCTTCCTCCTCCCCTTTTGTTTGCAAAGGCAGGAAAAAAAGCTTGACCTTCCCAAGCAGCCCAACTATAGCTCATATTTAATTTGAAGGAAGATAGGTTGGGTGGGCCAGGAATCATGAATGTGAAAATGTAGGAATAATAGGTATGCAAATGCAAGGATATTTGCATCATTCCTACTTTTTTTCTGTAGGCCCTGTTGGGAGCAAGTCAGCCTCTCCTCCCTAGTGAAAGTGAAGTCGCTCAGTCATGTCTG
>SJYW01013342.1:0-10632 GCA_006410735.1 Raphicerus campestris
ATTTTACCATTTAGATTTGTATTTGTGATTCCTCTTGTAGCATCGTTTGTATACAGTGTGTGATGGGGATCAAGGTTAAATTTTCTAACAGTATGAATAACCTTTTTGTTTCAAGATTATATGTTAAAAGGATATTCTTCCCCCATTGATTTAAGTGCCTCTTTTGAAGTCATACATGTGTAAGTCTATTTTTGAAATCTCTTATTCTTTTCCATTGACCTGATTATCCATTCTTTCTTTGATATCACATGCTCTTGATTTGTCATTATATTAAGTCTTAAACTGAGTAGTGAAATTCCTTCAACTTTTTATTGTTTTTCAAGGTTTTTGACTGTTTTATATATATAAATANTTTTTGAAATCTCTTATTCTTTTCCATTGACCTGATTATCCATTCTTTCTTTGATATCACATGCTCTTGATTTGTCATTATATTAAGTCTTAAACTGAGTAGTGAAATTCCTTCAACTTTTTATTGTTTTTCAAGGTTTTTGACTGTTTTACATATTATTTATATATATAAACATTTTAATATCAGTTGGGTTTCAGAAGATTTGACATCTTAACAGTATTGAGTCTTTCAATACACAAAAATGATACCTTCATTCATTAACAATTTCTTTAATTTCTCTCAGTAAAGTTTTGTAGTTTTCAGTATAGGTCATATACATATTTTCTTAGATATATACCTTCATAGTTCATTTTTTGAATGTCATTTTTAGTGATATTTTAAATATTTTATTTTTCAATTTGTAGTTGCATATATGTAGTAATACAGGAGATTTTTGTATATGGCTTCTGAACACTATGACTACAAACTCACATATTAATTCTGGTAGATTTTTGTAGATTACTTGGGATTTTACACAATTAAGTCATCTGCAAATAAAAATTTTGCTTTTTCTTCCCAATATTTTTTTTTCTTTACTTTTCTCTTTTACTCCACTGGCTAGGACTTCTAAAACAATGTTGAACAGAAGTGGGGAAAGTAGACGAATTTTGTTTCAATATTAGGGAGAAAGTCTTATGTATAATATTATTTGTAGATTTTTCAGACAACTCTTTTATCATTGAAAACTTTCTTTCTCTTTCTAGCTTATTGAAAATTTTAGTCATGATTTTTTTTGTTGTTACTGGGGCTTCTCTGTGTGGCTCAGATGGTAAAGAATCTACCTGCAATTTGGAAAACCCAGGTTCAGTCCCCAGGTTGGGAAGATACCCTGGAGAAGGAAATGGCTACCCACTTCAGTACTCGTGCCCGCAGAATACCATGGACAGAGGAGCCTAGTGGACTATAGTCCATAGGGTCGCAAAGAGTTGGAAGTGAGTGACTAACACTTTCACTTTTTTTCTTTTTTGTTAGTCCCGAAAGACACATATGAAGCATGAAGATCTGGGTGGTGATGAATTAGTTGCTGGGTGTGTCAGGCAGGAAAAATGTAAAGAACATGTATACATGCAAGCCAAACTGGGTGGGATGGATGATAGCCATGCACTGATAATGTAGACTGGCTGGGCTGAGGTGAGGCCTGATTTCTGTTCCTGGCTCCACCACTGACTAGTTANTTTTTTTCTTTTTTGTTAGTCCCAAAGGACACATATGAAGCATGAAGATCTGGGTGGTGATGAATTAGTTGCTGGGTGTGTCGGGCAGGAAAAATGTAAAGAACATGTACACATGCAAGCCAAACTGGGTGGGATGGATAATAGCCATGCACTGATAATGTAGACTGGCTGGGCTGAGGTGAGGCCTGATTTCTGTTCCTGGCTCCACCACTGACTAGTTATTTGACCTCAAATGAGGTACTTTGCTCTCTACGTTGCAGTAAAGAGCCAAGTCGATTTCAGACAAAGCCTGGTACAGTTGCAAATGTGACTAAAAGATTTGAAAATAAGAAATGTGAGAAGAGATCGATGATCCTGGACTTCCCTGGTCTGCTAAAGAGAAGGCTGAGATATACACTGATTTGTTACTGATTGTGGTTTATTGCACCATTCAAACATTCACCTGCTGTCTAGTTTCTGGGTATCTTGACATCTCTTTTCTTCAATACCACATGCTCTGGGTTCTTGAGCTTTATTGTAGGTCTTGAGTTCAGGGAGTAGTTTATTCCCTAACCTTCCTCTTAACACATGTATTTATCTGGCTGCACTGGGTCTGGGTTGCAGCACTTGGGATCTTTCGTCATGGCACACGAGCTCTCTAGTTGTGTTGCATGGGCTCCAGAGAGCACAGGCTTTAGTAGTTGTGGCACATGGGCTCCGTTGCTTTACAGCACATGGGGTCTTAATTCTCTGATCAAGGATTGAACCCGAGTACTCTGCATTAGAAGGCAGATTCTTAACCGTGGATCACCAGAGAAGTCCCCGTAATCTTACTTTAAAATAATTCCTTTATGAAAGTCTTTTTGTCTAAATTATCTGAAGTGAGCTTTCTTTACGACCAGGAACCTTCTCTCCCTGATACCAGTTGAGAAGACCTATCTACGTTCTTAAGCCTCTCTGTAAACCTAGCATCATCCTAGGACTGGTCTCAAAGTAAGCAGTAGGTCGCTGCCTCTAACCCCACCCTCTACTCATCTATTTTGCAGTGTTTTGGGTTGTAGCTTAGGGAAATTATTTTGACCACTTTGAATATCATTTGACTCCGTTCCTTTGGATCATGAAGGTTTTTGCATTTTCACGAGTCTCTTCAGTTCAGTTCAGTTGCTCAGTCATGTCCAACTCTTTGCCATGGACTTTAGGACACCAGGTTTCCCTGTCCTTCACTATCTCCCAGAGTTGCTAAAACTCATGTCCATTGAGTCCATGATGCCCTCCAACTGTCTCATCCTTTATCACCCCCTTCTCCTGCCCTTGATCTTTCCCAGCATTAGGGTCTTTTCCAATGAGTCGGCTCTTCACATCAGGTAGCCAAAGTGTTAGAGCTTCAGTGTCAACATCAGTCCTTCCAGTGAATATTCGGGACTGATTTCCTTTAGGATGGACTGGTTTGATCTCCTTGCAGTTCAAGGAACTCTCAAGAGTCTTCTCTAACACCGCAGTTCAAAAGCATCAATTCTTCAGTACTCAGTTTTCTTCATGGTCCAACTCGCGCATCCATACATGAACACTGGAAAAACCATAGCCTTGACTAGACAGGTCTCTTGTCGACACCCTTCTTAGGGACATGTCCTAAACTGTTTTCAGTTGATGAAGCTGTGTTGAGTTATCTCCTCAGTGACATTACCAGCTGAACAAGATTGTGGTGGAAGCAGCAAAGGTGCCAGGAGTGACGAGAAACCAAGGGCAGTCGGAAAGCGCCCTAGCCTGGAAGCAGGGAAAGGGAGGCTCTAAAGATAAATGATTCCTGTTGCCAGTTTTACTGGGAACAACCCTATGGAAATCTACATTCTTCCCCTAAATTCTGTGGTTTCCCAAAGGGCTTACGTTCGTAAGGTTATTTCTGTTCCCAGGCTCATGCATTTTCTAAATTTGTTCAATTTCGGATTATCTTTCTATCCCAGTAGGCAGTCTATTCTATATTCACTGACCTAGATGTAAAATTCAGCCTCTTCTTCAGTTTTCACATTCATAAAACCCAACTGCCTTTAAGCCAGGAGTAGGCTTTCCTGAAGACATAAGAGCAGGAGGGAAGCAGAGAAGAGGGGCATTTCCACGACACAGCTCAACTTTCAGTTGGACGTTAGACTGTGTCCTTAAAATGCCCTTCTGCCCTCCACGCACCAGAGCATCTCATGGGTCACTTCAAGCCACCGTCTGCCCAGCCGCTGTACCATCTATCTTGTCCATCCTTCTCTCTCCTTCTGTGCCTTTCCTTCCCTTCCCTCCTCCCTGTCAGAGGGAATGCAGATGGGTGGAGCCATTGGAGCCAGACATCTGGGCTTTAGTCTTGGCTTCATTACTTCTGAGCGGGATGGTTTTTATAATTTCCTTAAACTTTCACATATTAGTTGTTCCATCAGTAAAATGGGCATAAGAAAATGATCCATTTCCTAGTTTGTTGTGAGTATTAGAGAGGTGTGTGGTGGATTTTGTGGGTTGCTGCCTGCATGCCTTCTCAGGACCAAGGTGCTTATTTTTTTCAGCTTCCAAGAGCACTGGCTGCTGAGGGCCTGCAGCTGAGCCCCTCCCCAGGCATTGCCTCAATGTAAGAGAATCTCTTGACCATGTTATGCTTGGCCAGGGGGCTGCCTGCACCCAGTGACTGATTGATGTGGAGGTTCAAAGTCACGTCTCTGCCTGAAATTGGGACAGCTCTGAAGGGCATTCCAGCTCCAGATTGTTATGTGGGATCAACTGAAGTCTCTAATTGCATCATGGTTCAGCTTCTTACTTTGCCAGTCCTGCTCCCCTCACCCCCAACAAACTCTGTAGTAAACTTGCAAACATCTGCTTCTAGCCTCAGAGAAAACCGTTAAAATCAAGTCCAAGGCATACTGGGTATCTAGCAGATTGCTGTTGTTATTTGGAGAATAAGATCATATATTTTATGAGATTTTTCAAAATATTCTAGAAATATATAAAGCTACACAGCAAATTCTAATTAATAGTTTAAACCATGAGTAGCCTGCCAGGCTCCTCTCTCCATGGGATTTCCCAGCAAGAATACTAGAGTGGGCTGTTGTTTCTTTCTCCAGGGGATCTTCCTGATCCAGGGATTGAACTCACATCTCCTGCAATGCAGCCAGATTCTTTACCACTGAGCCACCAGGGAAATACCAACAATAGCAACACAACAAATTCTAATTTGTAGTTTGAACCATGAGTAGGGAATATAAAATTATCCTAAATTCTGACAATGGGGAAAGGTTATTGTTTGATTTTTTTAATGTTATTTTACTAGACCATATATATTCTANGGCAGGAAAAATGTAAAGAACATGTATACATGCAAGCCAAACTGGGTGGGATGGATGATAGCCATG
This sequence comes from Raphicerus campestris, assembly GCA_006410735.1. Lineage (NCBI taxonomy): Eukaryota > Metazoa > Chordata > Mammalia > Artiodactyla > Bovidae > Raphicerus > Raphicerus campestris. Next base: position 4,929 of record SJYW01013342.1, read on the forward strand.
CACTGATAATGTAGACTGGCTGGGCTGAGGTGAGGCCTGATTTCTGTTCCTGGCTCCACCACTGACTAGTTATTTGACCTCAAATGAGGTACTTTGCTCTCTACGTTGCAGTAAAGAGCCAAGTCGATTTCAGACAAAGCCTGGTACAGTTGCAAATGTGACTAAAAGATTTGAAAATAAGAAATGTGAGAAGAGATCGATGATCCTGGACTTCCCTGGTCTGCTAAAGAGAAGGCTGAGATATACACTGATTTGTTACTGATTGTGGTTTATTGCACCATTCAAACATTCACCTGCTGTCTAGTTTCTGGGTATCTTGACATCTCTTTTCTTCAATACCACATGCTCTGGGTTCTTGAGCTTTATTGTAGGTCTTGAGTTCAGGGAGTAGTTTATTCCCTAACCTTCCTCTTAACACATGTATTTATCTGGCTGCACTGGGTCTGGGTTGCAGCACTTGGGATCTTTCGTCATGGCACACGAGCTCTCTAGTTGTGTTGCATGGGCTCCAGAGAGCACAGGCTTTAGTAGTTGTGGCACATGGGCTCCGTTGCTTTACAGCACATGGGGTCTTAATTCTCTGATCAAGGATTGAACCCGAGTACTCTGCATTAGAAGGCAGATTCTTAACCGTGGATCACCAGAGAAGTCCCCGTAATCTTACTTTAAAATAATTCCTTTATGAAAGTCTTTTTGTCTAAATTATCTGAAGTGAGCTTTCTTTACGACCAGGAACCTTCTCTCCCTGATACCAGTTGAGAAGACCTATCTACGTTCTTAAGCCTCTCTGTAAACCTAGCATCATCCTAGGACTGGTCTCAAAGTAAGCAGTAGGTCGCTGCCTCTAACCCCACCCTCTACTCATCTATTTTGCAGTGTTTTGGGTTGTAGCTTAGGGAAATTATTTTGACCACTTTGAATATCATTTGACTCCGTTCCTTTGGATCATGAAGGTTTTTGCATTTTCACGAGTCTCTTCAGTTCAGTTCAGTTGCTCAGTCATGTCCAACTCTTTGCCATGGACTTTAGGACACCAGGTTTCCCTGTCCTTCACTATCTCCCAGAGTTGCTAAAACTCATGTCCATTGAGTCCATGATGCCCTCCAACTGTCTCATCCTTTATCACCCCCTTCTCCTGCCCTTGATCTTTCCCAGCATTAGGGTCTTTTCCAATGAGTCGGCTCTTCACATCAGGTAGCCAAAGTGTTAGAGCTTCAGTGTCAACATCAGTCCTTCCAGTGAATATTCGGGACTGATTTCCTTTAGGATGGACTGGTTTGATCTCCTTGCAGTTCAAGGAACTCTCAAGAGTCTTCTCTAACACCGCAGTTCAAAAGCATCAATTCTTCAGTACTCAGTTTTCTTCATGGTCCAACTCGCGCATCCATACATGAACACTGGAAAAACCATAGCCTTGACTAGACAGGTCTCTTGTCGACACCCTTCTTAGGGACATGTCCTAAACTGTTTTCAGTTGATGAAGCTGTGTTGAGTTATCTCCTCAGTGACATTACCAGCTGAACAAGATTGTGGTGGAAGCAGCAAAGGTGCCAGGAGTGACGAGAAACCAAGGGCAGTCGGAAAGCGCCCTAGCCTGGAAGCAGGGAAAGGGAGGCTCTAAAGATAAATGATTCCTGTTGCCAGTTTTACTGGGAACAACCCTATGGAAATCTACATTCTTCCCCTAAATTCTGTGGTTTCCCAAAGGGCTTACGTTCGTAAGGTTATTTCTGTTCCCAGGCTCATGCATTTTCTAAATTTGTTCAATTTCGGATTATCTTTCTATCCCAGTAGGCAGTCTATTCTATATTCACTGACCTAGATGTAAAATTCAGCCTCTTCTTCAGTTTTCACATTCATAAAACCCAACTGCCTTTAAGCCAGGAGTAGGCTTTCCTGAAGACATAAGAGCAGGAGGGAAGCAGAGAAGAGGGGCATTTCCACGACACAGCTCAACTTTCAGTTGGACGTTAGACTGTGTCCTTAAAATGCCCTTCTGCCCTCCACGCACCAGAGCATCTCATGGGTCACTTCAAGCCACCGTCTGCCCAGCCGCTGTACCATCTATCTTGTCCATCCTTCTCTCTCCTTCTGTGCCTTTCCTTCCCTTCCCTCCTCCCTGTCAGAGGGAATGCAGATGGGTGGAGCCATTGGAGCCAGACATCTGGGCTTTAGTCTTGGCTTCATTACTTCTGAGCTGGATGGTTTTTATAATTTCCTTAAACTTTCACATATTAGTTGTTCCATCAGTAAAATGGGCATAATAAAATGATTCATTTCCTAGTTTGTTGTGAGTATTAGAGAGGTGTGTGGTGGATTTTGTGGGTTGCTGCCTGCATGCCTTCTCAGGACCAAGGTGCTTATTTTTTTCAGCTTCCAAGAGCACTGGCTGCTGAGGGCCTGCAGCTGAGCCCCTCCCCAGGCATTGCCTCAATGTAAGAGAATCTCTTGACCATGTTATGCTTGGCCAGGGGGCTGCCTGCACCCAGTGACTGATTGATGTGGAGGTTCAAAGTCACGTCTCTGCCTGAAATTGGGACAGCTCTGAAGGGCATTCCAGCTCCAGATTGTTATGTGGGATCAACTGAAGTCTCTAATTGCATCATGGTTCAGCTTCTTACTTTGCCAGTCCTGCTCCCCTCACCCCCAACAAACTCTGTAGTAAACTTGCAAACATCTGCTTCTAGCCTCAGAGAAAACCGTTAAAATCAAGTCCAAGGCATACTGGGTATCTAGCAGACTGCTGTTGTTATTTGGAGAATAAGATCATATATTTTATGAGATTTTTCAAAATATTCTAGAAATATATAAAGCTACACAGCAAATTCTAATTAATAGTTTAAACCATGAGTAGCCTGCCAGGCTCCTCTCTCCATGGGATTTCCCAGCAAGAATACTAGAGTGGGCTGTTGTTTCTTTCTCCAGGGGATCTTCCTGATCCAGGGATTGAACTCACATCTCCTGCAATGCAGCCAGATTCTTTACCACTGAGCCACCAGGGAAATACCAACAATAGCAACACAACAAATTCTAATTTGTAGTTTGAACCATGAGTAGGGAATATAAAATTATCCTAAATTCTGACAATGGGGAAAGGTTATTGTTTGATTTTTTTAATGTTATTTTACTAGACCATATATATTCTAATTAGCCTGCTCCAAAAGAAGTAGAACCTTGCTTCTTAGTAATGTGACTCTTACCTGATATTCTTGGATACTATATTTTTGTTGTTTCTGTATATTTGTTTAATTATCCACAAATGATAGAGGTGCTGGCAGTTTATATCCTCATAAAAAGTTAGAGGTCGACCTGTGGAAGGCTGATGTGTCATGATTTTATAGACCAAAGAGAGGTTAATGTCACAGGGGCTAAGGTCTTATTAACCTGTAGAAAGTTATCTATTGTTATAGCAGATTTAGAAGTCTTTTTAGGTACTTTCTTCCTGATTATTATAAATAATCAGTTTGTCATACCCAGTTTCTTATACAGACTTTGGTTTTTGCATTTGTCTCCTCTGTTCATTACTTCCTTGTTTAATCAAATAGAACTTTATCAGATGCTCACTATCTGTGTGAGACTGTTGTTCTTAACACTGATTTTTCATAGGGGTGTGTTTCTGAAGTATTATTAGTTTCTGAAGGGTAGGATTATAATTGAAAGGTACCCAGCATTTCATGGGGATAGAAGTCAATGTTTTGGAGTTGACTTCTCCAAAGCCTTTGACTGTGTGGATTACAATAAACTGGAAAATTTTGAAAGAGATGGGAATACCAGTCCACCTGAGAAATCTGTATGCAGGTCAGGAAGCAACTGTTAGAACTGGACATGAAATAACAGACTGGTTCCAAATCTGGAAAGGAGTATGTCAAGGCTGTATATTGTCACCCTGTTATTTAACTTCTATGCAGAGTACATCATGAGAAATGCTAGGCTGGAAGAAGCACAAGCTGGAATCAAGATTGCTGGGAGAAATATCAATAACCTCAGATACGCAGATGATACCACCCTTATGGCAGAAAGTGAAGAGGAATTCAAAAGCCTCTTGATGAAAGTGAAAGAGGAGAGTGAAAAAGTTGGCTTAAAGTTCAACATTCAAAAAACTAAGATCATGGCATCTGGTCCCATCACTTCATGGGAAATAAATGGGGAAACAGTGGAAACAGTGGCAGACTGTTTTGGGGGGCTCCAAAATCACTGCAGATGGTGACTGCAGCCATGAAACTGAAAGATGCTTACTCCTTGGAAGGAAAGTTATGACCAACCTAAAAAGCATATTTCAAAGCAGAGACATTACTTTGCCAACAAAGGTCCATCTAGTCAAGGCTATGATTTTTCCAGTAGTCATGGATGTAAGAGTTGGACTATAAAGAAAACTGAGCACTGAAGAATTGATGCTTTTGAAGTGTGGTGTTGGAGAAGACTCTTGAGAGTCCCTTGGACTGCAAGGAGATCCAACCAGTCTGTTCTAAAGCAGATCAGTCCTGGGTGTTCATTGGAAGGACTGATGTTGAAGCTGAAACCCCGGTACTTTGGCCACCTGATGTGAAGAGCTGACTCATTTGAAAAGACCCTGATGCTGGGAAAGATTGAAGGCAGGAGGAGAAGAAGACAACAGAGGATGAGATGGTTGGATGGCATCACCACCTCAATGGACATGAGTTTGAGTAAACTCTCGGAATTGGAGATGGACAGGGAGGCCTGGCGTGCTGCAGTCCATGAGATCTCAGAGAGCTGGACATGACTGAGTGACTGAACTGAACTGAAAAACCCTGTCATACGAAATCAAAATTGTGGATCTAGCTTTGAAGTGTATTTGCTATTAAAGCATGTATATTTGCTAGAGTTGTCATTAACAAAGCACCAAGCACTGTTTTAAACAATAGGAATTTGTTGTTTCACAGTTCTGGAGGCTGAACGTTTAAGATCAGCTGGTTGATTCCTTCTGATGCTGTGAGGGAGAATGTGGTCTAGGCCTCGCTCCTCTGGGTGCTGTGGTTTTCTGGCAATTCTTGCCCTTCTTTGGCTCATACACACATCCCTGGATCTCTGCCTTTATTTTCACATGGTGTTCTCCTTATGTGTGTATCTATCCAAATCGTCTCTTCCATAAGGACCCCAGTCGTATTGGATTAGGGCCCACTCTAATTCCCTCTTTTAACTTGATTATCGCTGTAAAGACCTTCTCTCCAATTAAAGTCTCATTCTGATGTGTCCTGGGGATTAGGCCTTCATCAGATGAATCTGAAATAGTATGATTACTTTTTATCCATCCCCAGGGATTACCTCAACTGATATCTTAAGGAGAAGAATGTCATTATCTCCTGAGAGAATCCCAGTTAAGAAGTCTTGCCTCATGTCCACATCATTGCCGTATTGCACACCAACCCCATGCCAGCACTGCTCTAGGAATGTGCTGAGATGAACGAGGCTGGGGAAATAAATCATAGCAGTGGGTTCCCAAGTTCCCAGGGGCATTTAGCAGCCAGTCTGCTTTACAGATTAAACAAACAAACAGTTGCCTTTTTGGTATTGCGGTCATTTACATTAATATCACTAAATACTTCCAATGTCATTTGAATTGCATTTTTAAAAATATGTTGGTAAATTTGTCTGAGGGGAGTAAGCAAGCGCTGCTTCTTAATTTTGCTCTAGGCAGTTAGGCAAGTCAGGGAAGAAAAGTGATTCATTCCTTTGGCAACCTTGG
>SJYW01013342.1:30297-57634 GCA_006410735.1 Raphicerus campestris
TCTAATTTCATGGCTGCAGTCACCATCTGCAGTGATTTTGGAGCCCCCCAAAAATAAAGTCTCACACTGTTTCCACTGTTTCCCCATCTATTTCCCATGAAGTGATGGGGCCAGATGCCGTGATCTTCATTTTCTAAATGTTGAGCTTTAAGCCAACTTTTTCACTCTCCTCTTTCACTTTCATCAAGAGGCTTTTGAGTTCCTCTTCACTTTCTGCCATAAGGGTGGTGTCATCTGCATATCTGAGGTTATTGATATTTCTCCCGGCAATCTTGATCCCAGCTTGTGTTTCTTCCAGCCCAGCGTTTCTCATGATGTACTCTGCATAGAAGTTAAAAAAGCAGGGTGACAATATACAGCCTTGATGTACTCCTTTCCCTATTTGGAACCAATCTGTTTTTCCATGTCCAGTTCTAACTGTTGCTTCCTGACCTGCATACAGATTTCTCAAGAGGCAGGTCAGGTGGTCTGGGATTCCCATCTGTTTCAGAATTTTCCACAGTTGATTGTGATCCACACAGTCAAAGGCTTTGGCATAGTCAATAAAGCAGAAATAGATGTTTTTCTGAAACTCTCTTGCTTTTTCCATGAGCCAGCAGATGTTGGGAATTTGATCTCTGGATCCTCTGCCTTTTCTAAAACCAGCTTGAACATCAGGGAGTTCACGGTTCACGTATTGCTGAAGCCTGGCTTGGAGAATTTTGAGCATTACTTTACTAGCGTGTGAGATGAGTGCAATTTTGCGGTAGTTTGAGCATTCTTTGGCATTGCCTTTCTTTGGAATTGGAATGAAAACTGATCTCTTCCAGTCCTGTGGCCACTGCTGAGTCTTCCAAATTTGGGGGCATATTGAGTGCAGCACTTTCACAGCATCATCTTTCAGGATTTGAAACACCTCCACTGGAATTCCATCACCTTCACTAGCTTTGTTCATAGTGATACTTTCTAATGCCCACTTGACTTCACATTTCAGGATGTCTGGCTCTAGATGAGTGACCACACCATCATGATTATCTGGGTCGTGAAGATCTTTTTTGTACAGTTCTCCTGTGTATTCTTGCCACCTCTTCTTAATATCTTCTGCTTCTGTTAGGTCCAGACCATTTCTGTCCTTTATCGAGCCCATCTTTGCATGAAATGTTCTCTTGGTATCTCTACAAATAATTACACAGTTTTTTTTGTTTTCTATGTAAATCTCTGGTAAGATGTTTGAAATTTGTGTGGGTCTGAGACAATTTTTTTTTATTGAGTAGACTCCCCTTAACATGACAGGCAGTTTGTCTTGATTAACCAAGAAGCACTGTGGGCTGCTGTGAACATAGGCAAAGTTAGTGCAATTAATGGAGGGAAAAACACCAACAGGTACCATAATTAAGATTTTTCTTGAGGTACTTGGGGAATTAAATCAAGGTACAGAATAACTTTTGAGCCAGCTGGTTTCTTTTCTAGAACAAGGACATGAGACCACTGATCTCTAGTATGAAAGTTGCCTGTCTTAAGAGACTTCTTGGCTAAGGAAACTTCCTAACTCTTTGGTGCTTCTCCTCCCAGAAGTTGGGCTCCTCATTCTGTCCCCGCAGATAGCATCACTTGGAGAGGGAGTTTGAAAGAGGGGGATGGATCAATTCTGGTTCCAGGTTCTTCCACATCAACCTGGAAGAACAGGAGAACCAACCTGAGCCGAGAGAAATTTGCAGAATGGATAATTAGAGAGGATTCCGGCCCAGTAACTACTTACATGTTTTCCCATAAATTAAAAGATCCTTTCTCTTTATGAAGAGTACATGCTGCATGTTTATTTCAATAATTTGCATTAAGAAAGCATTGACTATCATATGCCCTTTACAAATGCTGTAGCAAAAGATTCCATTTTAATGTTTATCACAAAGCTGTTTCGAGGTCTCTTAGGCTTCTTAACGCTGGATTCTCCCTCTTGTTGCCTTTATCTTTAAAGAGCTTCTTTGAGGGATTTTTGGCTTTCTCAGGAAAGAATATCACTGAAATGGAAGGCCTGAGACATAATTCAAATCATCCTAATCAGATTTCTCAACCCTTGATCTAATCAGCAAGCTGTTTGGCTTAGCTTCTTGGTCAAGTTCATTCATTAACTCAGAAAGCATTTATTGAATATATGCTGTGTCTACCCCGGGCTAGAACATAATAAGATTAGTAGGTGAATTGAGCCCTGTCCTTTAGGAGTTTACAGTCTTATTGAATGAAGTGAAGGAAATAATAGAATGCTATTTAAAATGTATGATGGTTTTTTTACTTTAAATATGTTAACGGTTTTTCATGGCAGAAATTGACATCAACTGTGACTTTGTGTGCCTGAAACTGCATTTTAGAACACTTTGGTTTTGTATCTACTTCACCATTAATATCACGCTTCTCCTTTTCAAAGACTCTTTTGCCATTATAGTCATCACCTGACAAAGTATTGTTGTAAAGTTAATAGTATTATTGGCATTTCATGGTTTTACTTACTGTGGGTTTGGGAGGATACTGAGCAGGAGGGAAGAATGAAAGTTGAAACTCCACTGAGTTTTTTTTTTTTTTAATTGTAGTAAGCTGCAGCATAAACCACCTCAATACACATCAAATTCCATCAGATTCTTAAATGTCATCTTCTGCAACCAAGATGAATCCAAATAGAAAAATAACTTATACTAATGTTATTTGAGGTCTGAGAAATAATGAAATTGCTTTCTTATTTTGGAACAAAGTGTGTATGCATGTATGAACTATTGGAAAAAAAGGCTTTTTCTCCCATGGTTATTTGGAAGAATGGGAAGCTATAATCAGAAGTTACCTCCCACCCCCTTTATTACCTCTATATATTTTTCCTGTTCTCTCTCTTATGTAATATCCTTTTGTGAGGCCCATTTACAGTTATAAACTGGCAGCCACTTTGAAGTTTCTTATTTATTTCCCCCCTAATTAATGTTTTTATGTGTGGTAGATATACAATTTTCTTCTATTAATGTTACAAAAAAGCCAACCTTAAATTTGCATCCACAATGGAGAATAATCAACCAAAGCCCTTAATCATTTGTATTCAGAGGCTGGGTGAAAGTGTGATTTGACTGAGGTTTCATTGCTGGGCTTATCTAGGCTTAGGGCTTCCCAGGTGGCTGAGTAGTTAAGAATCTGCCTGCCAGTGCAGGAGATGTGGGTTCGATCCCTGGGTCCAGAAACCCCCCTGGAGAAGGAAATGCCAACCCATGCCAGTATTCTTGCCTGGGAAATCCTATGGATAGAGGAGCCTGGTGGTCTACAGTCCATGGGGTTGTGAAGAGTTGGACACGAGTGAGCAGACATGCAGCCATGCGTTCAGGGTTAAATGTTAGTATTTACTGTCTCTTATAACCACATTGCTCTTCTAGAGACATATGTATTCCTTGCATCCTAATTTCACTCTCTGAGCAATTTGCTGGCAGTCCTCATTAGCAAGAATAATCAGGTTTTGGGGGTCAGTCTCCAGCTTCTGATCAGTTAAACTCATTTGTCCTGTGGTTTCCTCTGTGATAACAAAATTTTGTTTCCTCTCTTCTATTTTCTGATCACAACTCTCTGTGGCTATTCATGAAAAAATGAAGGATCAGTGTTTTTCTCTTCACCTGAAATTCAGAACTTCTTCAGCTGTCCTGACTTTGTGTTTAGGCACCATTTTTTTTCTTTCCTTTTCTTCTTCTTCTTTTTTTTTTTTTTTTTGGCTAGAGCACTTAAATTTCCATTGTGATAACTCTTAGGGAATCAAAAGTGGAACTTGTAGATGTTGACTCCACAGAGATCTGACTTTCTTGTGATAAAAACTGTGACTCAGAATCACCATACAGGGTAAATCAGAGAAAAGTCCTAATGAAAAATGCTAAAGAAGTTCTTTGAACTCAGCTGGAGGAAAAAATGCCTTGGGGGAGGAAGTGAAGGGTCACCATGTAAGAGTTTTCTAGTATTCCTTTCTTCTGGCTCAAGAAAATGGGATATACTTTGGAGTCAGGGGCCAAAATTGATGTTATTCCTTTTTTGTCTTGATGAAATTGAGGGGAAAAATATTGTATTATCAGACTGTCTTTAAAGGCCTACATATGTGTGATGACTGTTTTAGGGGGCTTATGTAAAGCAAGTGCATTCCTTGCTGCCCAGTGGGAGCTTCTGTAGGCTGCTGGCAATCTTGATATGATCACTTTTAACTACTGAAGACCTGTCCAGTGTTTCTGGGACTTCCTGTGTAGGAATATAAGAGAAAGAGAGGAAGAAAGGAAGGAGAAGGAGGGGGAAGGGGAAGGAGAAGAAGAATAATCTTCCAGTGTTCTTTTCTTATGGCTCAACAAAATGGAATATATAATGGAGCGAGGGGAAGAAGGAGATGAAGGAGGACAGGTGAAGAAGGCTGGACACTGGCTGAACTCTCAGACATACTTGATCCTTGATGACTGACTGGCTTCTTTTCTGGAGTCTGCTCAGCCTTTCCTTGGGTTTGGGGGCTGCTGTTCACCTTGCTCACCTTTACAAATGACGTGACTGGGTGCAGCTTGCAGAGGTCAGTGAACAGTACAGGGAGATCATCTGTCTTTAGCAAGATTCTGCTGGGCTTTGATGGCATCCCATCTTACGTCGGTGTGTTGCCTTGCTCCTCTGTATGAGGATCTGGGCCTCCCTGGGGACTTGGTGCATCTGCAGGTCCAGTGTCAGAGGGGGCGCATTCCTTCAGTCTTGTTCACGCCCCATGAGACAGGCTGCAGGAAGCTATGGGCGGTCAAGTGGGCAATGAAGTGGTTGCTGATTTCCTCCTCCTGGATAGGCCTGGGGTACTCAGTGCCCATCACCTGCCCAAGATACTTGTTCTGTCCACCTAAATAAGGAAGTGAACTAAAATGAGCTTGAATGACCAGATATTGAGTTTATACAGGATTAGCAGAGGAAGTGGGGCTTCCCTGAGTGGCTCAGTGGTAAAGAATCTGCCTGCGATACAACAGGAGATGAAGGAGGCACGGGTTCCATCCTCAGGTCAGAAGATCCCCTGAAGCAGAGGCACAGCAACCCACTCCAGTATTCTTTTCTGGAGAATCCCATGGACAGAGGAGCCTGGGGGGCTACAGTTCATAGAGTTGCAAAGAGATGGACACAACTGAAGCAACTGTGCACACACACACTCATCAGAGGAAGTGCGGTGTGGGACATGCAGACTGTAGCGAGCTGTGGGCAAGTCTCTTGATAGTTTGGGATGCAGTGTCCTTATGGTCAAAGAGAGTAAAACAGTGAGAGTCCAGACAGACTCTAAGCAGCAGGCTCATTGGCTTGAGGATGGGGAGAGATGCTTGGCAGATATTCTGCACCGGAGGGATAAGCTTCTGTCTTCTGGAAATCAGTCTCTTAGCCCTTACGTTTTGTTTGCCTGAGGGCACATGTGGGAGATTCTCCATTTCATAGTGTCTAGAAGGCAATGGCACCCCCCCCCCACTTTAGTACTCTTGCCTGGAAAATCCTTTGGATGGAGGAGCCTGGGGGGCTGCAGTCCATTGGATCGCTAGGAGTCAGACACGACTGAGCGACTTCACTTTCACTTTTCACTTTCATGTGTTGGAGAAGGAAATGGCAACCCACTCCAGTGTTTTTGCCTGGAGAATCCCAGGGACTGGGGAGCCTGTTGGGCTGCCATCTATGGGGTCACACAGAGTTGGACACAACTGAAGTGACTTAGCAGTAGCAGTAGCAGCAGATCCATTTTAGATTAAAATCCTTCCATACTCCTGTAGAGCAGCATGAAGCCTTTAGAGACGGAAAGAAGCACCTGGGAAGCATGTGGAAGCTCGGATTCGTGCCCCTGCACCCCCGCCCTGAGCCCACCCCAGACTCAGGACTCAGAGCTGCAGCATCACAAGGCACCCCTTATTCTAATTCAAGTTGTACTCAGAGCACACATGGACACTCCCAGAGAGGACTGCTCCTCTTCCTTCCAGGGAGCCACTTAGTTAAGCCACAGATCAGCACTCCTGTTTAAGCTCGAGACCATTGTCTGACATTTCTGATGGAGCTGTTCGGAAATTGGCCTTCTATTATTCATGATGGAACCATAAGCTCTCCGTGGGTGATCCCTGCTTTCTTCCTTTATCTTGCTCTCCTCATTCTCTCCACTCAGTCTTTATCTCCTCCCTCCTCTTTGTTCAGCAGTAGGCATGTTTGCTTGCTAAAGCAACTCCTCTTATGCCTTGTCTTTGCCTAGGTCAGTCTTGACTTTCTCAGCCTCTCCTGATTCCATCCCTCCTTTCTGACCCGAATTCTGTGATGTTCCACTCAACAAACCTAAAATCTAACCAACGTGTTTTGGAATTTTCTTACCCCAGACTTTGATAAAATATTGGTCTTGCGTTGTGTGATTTCCAGGATACGAATCAGTCTTTTCCTGCTTAGAACCTCAAGTCAACTGTAGCCATCCTCTGCAAGAGCAAGGGAGGATGTTCTTGAAATGTGTAACAGTGAACTTGGGGGTGGTAACCAGCTTGGAGAGCTCTTTGCTGGGAAATGGAGGAATTTTAATCAAAGACCTCACAAGCCTGCTTTACTTGCTTTTAGTCTCTGGCAGCTTTAAAATTGTCCAAGGACTGTGACCACTTCAGCCTTAGGTCTTTTTCTGCAAACAGAGACCTGCATTCTGCTGTCTCCACTGGATGTCCCTAAGGCGGCCCCCTCAATCTTCCTGTCTTTTGAGACCTGCCACCCTTGGTTCTCACCATGCACTTTAGAGATTCCAGTACATTTGTAAAGGTTTTCACACGTGCAAGACTAACTCAGGCATTGTTTCTACCCCACGGGAAATTTTCAGCTCTGTATTACCCTTCTGATGGTTTTTTTTTTTTTTTTTCCCCTTCTTGCTGCAGGAAAGCAATCTCTCGGGCAGGCCTGCAGCACTTGGCTCCTGCGCACCCCCTCAGCCTTCCTGTTGCAAACGGTCCAGCGAAGGAGCCCAGAGCGACTCTGGACTGGAGCGTAGGTGTCGGCGTTTTCATGTAAACGTCATTTCACTGCATGTGTGTCTTTCCATTCTCAGGATTCCTGTAGCTCCCAGCAAGACTTGACCATTTTCAGTCTTGTTCACTGACCCGTCTTTGAGTATCTAAGGCCCGGCTCCATTTTCAGATTTCCAGGAACATAGCTCCTTTTATGAAGTCAAACATATTGAAGACTAGGCAACCCACTCCAGTGGGTTCAGGAATCCTTGTAAGCACTGTTCGCCTGGGATTGCAGCTGTGAAATAAAAAGTGCTTCTGGGCACATGCTTCATTGGTCCCTGCCTGCCAAGTCGGCGATGAACAGAGTTTACTCTTAGAGACTAAGTCGTAAAGTCCCAGTTTGATTTCCTTAGCTCAAGCTGCCTTTTTCTTTTTTGGTGCTTTTCTTTCCTTTTTCATTTTTCCTGAGAGAGAATGACCTCACTTTACATTCCAGGCACTCCATGTCCTCCTGTTTGCTATGTTTCCTCTCCTAACCCAAAGGTAATGGGTCTTGTATCAGTGGGGTAGGGATATTAGCTGATTTTTTAAAAATTTATTTTATTGAAGTCTAGTTTGTTTACAATGTTGTGTTCATATCTACTGTTGTTGTTATCGTTAAGTCACTAAGTCTTGTCTAACTCTTTGCAACCCCAAGGACTGTAGCCTGCCAGGCTCCTCTGTCAATGGGATTTCCCAGGCAAGAATGCTGGAGTGGGTTGCCATTTCCCTTTCCAGGGGNGTTATGTTCATATCTACTGTTGTTGTTATCGTTAAGTCACTAAGTCTTGTCTGACTCTTTGCAACCCCAAGGACTGTAGCCTGCCAGGCTCCTCTGTCAATGGGATTTCCCAGGCAAGAATGCGGGAGTGGGTTGCCATTTCCCTTTCCAGGGGATCTTCCTGACCCAGGGACTGAACCTGTGTCTCCTGCATTGGCAGGTGGAATCTACCACTGAGCCACCGGGGAAGCCCAGTTTCTACTGTATGGCAAAGTGACTCAGTTATACATATGTATATACTCTCCTTCATATTCTTTCCCGTTACAGTTTTTCACGGGATATTGAATATGGTTCCCTGTGCTCTACAGTAGGACCGTGTTGTTCATCTATTCTTTTATATAATAGTTTTCACCTACTGTATATTAACTGATTTTAATGTTTTATCTAAGAGACATCTATAAAAACTGTTAAATTGAAGATTGCAGTGTGAATTTCTTAACTCAATTAGAACACCTTTGTTGAGAGTCTTCGGTGAGTCAAATTCTTGGTTGAAGACATGTCTAACTATGGACTGAAAGGCCTGTCCTTTCCTGAAGCAATATAAGAAACAATATGAGGCCAGAGGAGGCTGCTCTGAGATTATTCCAGTCTGGTCCTGATGAACCTTGTCTAGCCTTTCTGGTTGAGTTGAATAGAGGGAATAATCCATGTTCTCTTCCTTCCATAAGAAAGACCATGGCGGGGTGCCAAAGAAGAAAGGACTTTGTAAACTAAATTTTGTTTTTGACATATATGCCATAACTTAATATCATTTAATACTGTAATATTTCTCCCTCTTCCCCAAGAACACACTTACTAACATCCTTATTTTATATTCTGGACACACACCATTGTATGCAATACATGAAGTACCTGGCAAAAGACTGAATCTAATTGAAATGAAACTTTCTTCCTCGATGAAGTCTGCTATATGTATTAGCTGATTTTAATGTTTTATCAAAAAGACATCTATGAAAGCTGTTAACTTGAAGATTGCAATCTGAACTTAAGTCGGAGTGTTCAAGTCACACCTGTGTATGTTGAGTTGGTATTTGGGAAGACCCTTGCCCTCCTGTAAGTTTCCCTTTATTCCAGGACAGTCATTTAATAAACCCTTAAAAGGTTAGAATATAGAATATATTGACACCAGTGCTTATGTAATTTAAAAGAATTAAATACATAAACAAACATAAGTTAAATTTTAAAAGGGATATACATGGACCAGTGATGAGGATGTGCTAAGAATCAGGGACCCAAAAATGTTAGTTTATTATCCATGATGTTTCAGATCCTCTGATCCAAACTCAAAGAATTCTATTTGAGATGCAAGATTCTAATGAGAGTTTATGTCATTTAGATAGAAACACCCATTAAATCAGGCTTCCCAGGTGGCTCATTGGTAAAGAATCTGCCTTCAGTGCAGGAGACGTGGATTCGATCTTTAGATCAGGAAGATCCCCTGGAATCAGAAATGGCACCCGATTCCAGTATTCCTGCCTGGAGGATCCCATAGACAGAGGAGCCTGGTGGGCTACAGTCCTTGGGGTCGCAAAAAAGTCAGACACGACTGAGTGTGCACACACACATCCTTTAAATCATGTCTCTGCCTCTCGTGTGACATTAGTCAAGTCACTTGATTTCTTTCAGCTGCAGTGCCCTCATCTATAGATGGGAACAATGGTGACTTTTCCCTCAGGGGGACTTCAGGGCTGTTGTTAAGATCAAATGGGGCTGTGAGTGTAAACATTCTTGTAAACTGTACAGCCGGTAGGTTTATTTATTCAGAAATTAAGTCACTGATGAATTCATTGATCGATCACCATTTGTTGAGTAACTGCTTTGTTCTGGAACCTGTTTGGTTACTTGGGATTCTGGGTGAGGAAGATATGGTTTCTGCTTTCAAGAAGCTTAGAATGCAGGAAAGACATTGACACCAAAATATGGGCAGTAACACCAAGTATAATGGGGTTCAAAGAGTGTCATAGCGGTGTGAGGAAGGACACTCCATTCCTGTTTGATGCTGGAAAGAGTTACCAGAAAAATGCTTTTAGAAAAACTTTCCTTCCTGAACGAAAGCTTGACTAGGAGGTGTTATTTTCCAGAAATCTGTAAAGAGGTCTATGCTCTAATATTTCATCAAAATGGTATTTTGGCTGGTGGTGGGAGGCTGCGGTGCACAGTTTGGAAAAAGTGAGTAGGAGGTAAGGCTGCGTTGTGTGCAGTGTAGCTGATCCTTCATCTTTCAGCCCCTTCGGTTGTGGTCACTTCATCTTGGTGGCTTGATGAATTGTCATGGTGACAGGAAACACTCTGGGGATGTTTAACAGTAGAGGGAAAATTGAAAGCCTTCCCTGAAGACGCTCTTATCACAGGGCTTATTTAGAGATCTTATATGGAAGGAGTTATAAGATGTGACTCTGAAAAACCCCATAATTGTGGGCTAATATTGCTGAAGCCAGACAGCAACCAACCCTACACGTTCTTATTACAGTTACCTAAAAGATTTTTCTCAGAAGAGAGGAAGAAGCAGATTGTTAAAAACATTTAAATGCCTTTTTTTTTCTTTGCTGAGACTTGCCCTTGCTTCCAAATTTTTGGCTTTTACTAACCAAACTGCTTTACACCAACTTTATATATGTCATTTTGGTTTGCCTGCTTGTGNTGCATGTCAGTGACTGAGAGGGAGAGAGAGAGATGAAGTGACTGTACAGGGAAAGGAAGAGACAAGTGGGGCGGGGACATCAGTCAGGGGGCTATCAGGAGTATTCCAAGCAGGGGGATGGAGGACCAGGTGGTAACAGTAGAGGCGGTGAGCATTAATTGGGTTTCATATACATTTTGAAACTAAAGTCAGTAACATTATTTCCCGAACCCAGTTCCGTCAGGGTTTCTTCCTTCTCGTTCCACTGTTACTACTTTTTGTCAAGATCATCAGTGACTTAACATGTTCCCATGGAGAAACCCAATGGCCAGTTGTCAGCCTTCAGCTTTTGACGCAGACCTTCTAGGGGCACTTTCTTCCTGGAAACGTTACACTCTTTTTTTGTTTTCCTTGTACATCAATGGCCACTCCATCCCANGAGCAATCAGATTTGAGAAGCTGCATATTTGATCCAGCACCTTTTCTTTCCTTCTTCTCTTACAAATGTCGGGCTTTCTAATCAGGTTCCCACTTAGGAGTAAAGCTAGTTCATCATAGCAGTAGCAGTCCTTGCTGGGCGTGGATAGTGATCAGCAGGCCCTTGAGTGCTTGCGGGGCTTGGGGGGTGGTCTTTAGTGCAGGAACATACCCACTGGCCTAGCGTGAATGAAGCCTCCCAGCCCGGTGAGTTACTGATGTCTCTCACATCTCTGACTCCCAGGTCTTGCCTGCTCCTTCCTACCCAGCTTCCTTGACCTATCAGGACTTAATTGCTGGCCTGCCTAGATTGGTATTATCAAGGAATTTTGACCTTTCCCCCACTGCAACATTTTATACTTCACTTTTTAAAAGAGTTGGGATTTCTGCTGTAGTAAGCATTCCTAGTATTTGCTGCTATAATTATTTGTTTAGTTTCCATGTTCGTTGGTAGGTTTTACTATACATACACTTAACTCCGTGCCTGGGCTTCCCAGGTGGTGTGAGTGGTAAAGAAGCTGCCTGCCAATGCAGGAGATGTAAGAGATGCGGGTTCAGTCCTTGGGTTGGGAAGATGCCCTGGAGAAGGAAACGGCAAACCCACGTCAGTATTCTTGCCTGGAGAATCCTAGAGGAGCCTGGTGGGCTACAGTCCATGGGATTGCAAAGACTCAGATATGACTGATGCGACTTGGCATACAACCCAGTGCCTGGCACCAGGGGTGCGGAAAAATGCTTAGCAAATGAACTGAAGAATAAAACAATGGAAAGAAATTCTACAGATGATTATAAGTTACAGCTGGATACTAAATTCCCAGTTGTAGAATATTTTAGTTTGTTGAGCTTGATATATTTAAGATAACTGGCAGAGCATTTCCTTTTAATTAATTTTTTATATTGTTTTCATCCATTACTATCTGAGAACTTTTAGGGTTCCAAGTGAAGTGAAGTGAAAGTTGCCTAATCATGTCTGACTCTTTGTGACATCATGGACTATACAGTCCATGGAATTCTCCAGGCCAGAATATTGGATTGGGGATATCCTTTCCCTTCTCCAGGGGATCTTCCCAACCCAGGGATTGAACCCCGGTCTCCTGTATTGCAGACGGATTCTTTACCAGCTGAGCCACAAGGGAAGCCCATAGGGTTCCAAACCTACAGCTATTCTCTGCTACTGGAAATATGAAAATATTTTTAGAAGCAAGGAAATCATTCAACTTGGAGAACTTAGAATTGGGTGAAGGCCCTATTGAACTGGTAATAGGTTTAAATTGGTAGAAATTTGTCATGCTTTGTCCATACAGTGACTTCAAACTAACTTTTAAGAAGCTTCTGGTTTAGAAGCATAATTTACCCATTAATAATGNTTAGAATTGGGTGAAGGCCCTATTGAACTGGTAATAGGCTTAAATTGGTAGAAACTTGTCATGCTTTGCCTATACAGTGACTTCAAACTAACTTTTAAGAAGCTTCAGGTTTAGAAGCATAATTTACCCATTAATAATATAAGTGTGTTTTCAAGAAATCTTTAAAATACTTTAATAGTACTACCCTCTGTAGCTAACTTGTTACAAAGAATCAACTTTTAATAGAATTTTGGTCTCAGTTGTTGTGGACTCTGCAGTGAGCCTGGATGAAATAAGGCTTTAGGTTGAATAACTTGAGGGTTTTTCACCCTTATTTAGTATATATTTCAAAGATGACCACTGGCATGGTTAAAGCATCTTTGAAGCTAACATCTTCATTATCACTCAAAATTTTTTCAAACACCTTTTCCATTTCTAGAATGTCAGTAGGACCAACTCCAGCAGTATTGTCAGGAGTAAAATGAGAAGTCTTTAGATTGCTGGCATTCACTAGTGTTCTTCCAAAAATCTAAATTTGAGATCCATTCTCCCCCCCTCCGCCGCCCGCACTTATGCCTGAAAAGAAAATTGAAGTCAGGTGTGTCTTTTCTCTCCAGGAAAATGCCGTGAACGGGGAGCACCTGTGGCTGGAGACCAACGTCTCAGGAGACCTGTGCTACCTGGGGGAGGAGAGCTGCCAAGTCAGATTTGCAGTGAGTGTGCGCCCGGCTCCCCTGTGGTCTGGCCTTTGTGGGGGGGCCTTGTGGGTAACTGAATCTGAAGGCAGCTGGGGTCACCTCGCCTGAATTTCCAAGGAGAGGTTTGAAAGAGCTGTCCCTGTGAGACAGCCGACAGGGTTTATCAAATTAGCATGGCATTTAAGGGCTCATTTGAATGGCTTTAGATGTTTTTCTTGACTCTGCAGGTAGAACCGTGGAGTAACGTGCTATTTTGTGATGATATCGGGGTGGGTGTTTGTTCGGGGTGGATGGGTGTTCGTGCCTGGGGGTGGGATGTCTTGAGGGGAGAGGCCTGTGTGTGGAGGAAGGGTCTCTGTGGGAGGGGGCTCTCCTTCGTAGGGCAGCATGTGTGGTGGAGGGCACTACTCT
Organism: Raphicerus campestris; assembly: GCA_006410735.1. Lineage (NCBI taxonomy): Eukaryota > Metazoa > Chordata > Mammalia > Artiodactyla > Bovidae > Raphicerus > Raphicerus campestris. The sequence goes on from SJYW01013342.1 coordinate 43,620, forward strand.
TGGGCAAAGCTGGAGATGAGTGCAGACCTTGGTCTGGTGGTGGGTGCAGGCTCAGAAATAATTAAGATTAGGCTCCAGATAATAAAATTCTAAGAACTATTAATATATACGTGAATGACAGTCAGTTACATTAAGAGTATATGTGGCTTTTAAGTGTTTGAATGTTAAATCCTCTTTACGTTCTGTGAAAAGAGCATGGTTGCCAGGCAGTAATTGGGAAGAACTAAAATTTTAGTATTGAGAATGTGAACTTAAAATTTTTGTGTGGTTTCAAATGATGGTTCCAAAAAGAAAGTAATGGGAAACTTAGAGTAGTAAAAAAAGAAAGAAAGAAAAGATGTATTATTTCTTATTAGGGGAAATTGGCATAATAATTAACCTAATAATAAATTTTTTCTTTTTGATTATGCTTGTTTATTATGTGAAGGAAAGATTGGGGCAAAATGTAGAACCTAAAATTGCGAATGACTATGTTTCTGTGAATAATGAAGAAGGAAGAAATAGTTTCTGCCAAAGTTTCTGGAAAAATATAGACCCCAGGGACTTTTATTAGGCTGCCTAGAATCACAAAGCTAGGGAACAAAGATCTTTAAAATTGCATTAGCTGTTTTGATACCTAGTTTATAGGTTTTGTTTGAAAAACTTTATGAGAGTTTGGAGGACCAAGGTTTGTTTGAGTGAGGGTGAAACAGTTAATTTAAAGACCCAGCTGTACAGGCTCTCAATCCAAAGTCAGGAAACCTGGATTTGAGTCTCAGTGTTACCACTGGCTGTGTGACGCTGAGAAAGGCCTGACCTTTGGGTGTTGGCCAACTTCAAGGTAGAAAAATGGAGTAGGATTAAATTAATTTTGTTTCCAACTCAGATCTGTATTTTGTTGTTTGCATTTTCTTTTATGTAGTTGTAAATTTAGTTGCTTTAAACATCATTTCAACTTTATGCATATGCATTTTCAATTAAAGTATAATTGCGTGGAATTCGATTAAATTAACCAAAACCAAGAGAAGCTCAGCTGTTTGGACTAAAATGTTATAAATGATGAATTAGCATTTGGATCTTAGTTAATTGCGTAAATACTGGTCTTGATAATGGAAAATGGAAAAAATGAAAGTAATTCTTCCTGCATGTGTACTTTTGAACTGTTATCTACTGATGGTACTGCCAACTAATAGACTGTAATTTTATGGGGTTCTGCCTTATTTCTAGATTACTCTTTGATCTTTTTCTGATGGTTTAAGGGTCAGCCATACGTTACCTCTCTTGACAAATATATGAACAGGTACCTACATCCTCCTTAACTTTTGTTTCAGTAAATAGCACTAATTGATTATAACTTGGTCACTATTACCTCTAGGCCAGGAAAGTAATTTTAAAAATAGGAAATTTTAGGGAGATATAAGTAAATAATGGAGTTATGAGAATTTCTAATGTTCTTTTGAACCTTCCTTATCCTTGCATCCCAAATACTTGGCTTTCTTAGCTCACTTCACAAAATGTCTGGAAGATAAAGATCTCTCCTCCCAAAAACATTAAGTAAATGAAGGCATAAGTTGGTGAGGAAGCTGAAGATCTAACTGTGTTTCCTCATTTCACCGTTGTGAAGGCTCAGTTTCTTTACCTGTAAAGTAAGGGAAATGTTTTGAGGATTAGGTGAGATAATGCATTGATTAGCTTAGTTGCCAGACAGACATAATGAATTAAAAGAGGAAAAAAAAATCCTACAAAGGAGAAGACCAGATAATTTACAAAGGAACAACCAATCATAAAGGCACCCAAATTAAAACCGCTATGAAGAGTCAACATCACGTGTCTGTTAACAAAGATTTACAGAATGATACTACCTNAGAGGAAAAACAAATCCTACAAAGGAGAAGACCAGATAATTTACAAAGGAACAACCAATCATAAAGGCACCCAAATTAAAACCGCTATGAAGAGTCAACATCACGTGTCTGTTAACAAAGATTTACAGAATGATACTACCTCGCTGGCTAGTTTGAAACAAAACTGGTTTTCTCATTATCGAAACTGTCCATATGTATTCATAATAAAGCATTGGAGCTTGCTCTCTCTAGCTTGCTCTCTCCACCTCACTTTGGCATCACGTTTTAGGAAGGACATTGGCAAATAGAAGACCCAGGACACTGTAGGAAACTTTGTAGTAGAAGGAGAGGAAACTCTCCTATAGAGGAGATGGGGAAGTTGGGAGGGGCTATTATAAACAAAAAGTCCATTGAAGGAATCTGACAGTTTGAAGTATAGTGCTTTTTCATTGGCTGAGCTGTTGCCAGGTAAAGAGAAAAAAGTATTTCTTCCTCTTTACGGTGATAGTAAAGCAGTGTCACTTTCTGCCAGAGATGCAAAGTACATCTCTTTCTGTTGGGATCTGAGAGGGGGCTTTCCAGGTATCTTTTCCAATAGATGAAATCTCCAGGTTGCAAGGTTTGATGCGTAAGGTCTTCATTTCCATGACTGTGTTTTCCTTTTGGTGACCATGATTTTGTTCTTGAAGTCTACGAGTCTGTTTTTGTTTTGTAAATAAGCTCATTCGTATCTAGATTACACGTATAAGTGTTATTGTATGATATTTGTCTTTCCCTGTCTGACTTCCTTCACTTAGTGTGATAATCTCTAAGTTCATCCATGTTGCTGCAAATGGCATCATTTCATTCTTTTTTATGGCTAAGTAATATTCCATTGTAGGGGCATCCCAGGTGGTTCAGTGGTAAAGAATCCACCTGCTAAGCAGACCTGGGTTCAATCCCTGGGTTGAAGAGATCCCCTGGAGAAGGAAATGGCAACCCACTCCAGTATTTTTGCCTGGGAAATCCCATGGACAGAGGAGCCTAATGGGCTACAGTCCATGAGGTTGCAAAGAGTCAGACTTAGCAACTAAACAGCAACAACAAATATTCCATTGTATATAAGCACCACATCTTTATCTATTCCTCTGTCAATGAACATTTGCACTGATTTCATGTCTTGGCTATTGTAAATAGTGCTGCAATGAACATTGAGAAGAAAAGGGAAGTGTCTTTTCTCTCCACTGTTAAAAAGGTAGAACTAAGTTCTAGATATAGAATCCACTGACTCTAAGAGTGGATCTTACACTTTGGTATAGTAAGCATCACTTGGGAAACCTGTTAACAATGTAGATTACTTTTTAAAATCCATACTCCAAATGCTGATTCAGTAAGTATGGAGTTAGACTTGGGAACCTGCAGTTTTCAACAAGCACCTCAAATAATTATGGTACAGATGGGCCACAAACTTAACTTTGACAAATACTGTATTGTAAGGAAGAACTTTAACAATCAGAGCTAGGACAACCAGCAAGAGCACAGGTGCTCGAAGAGGGTGTTTATGAGTAAGTTAATAGCCGTCTTTCAAGGATGCTACAGTGGGGTGTACCTCTGCTTTGGATAAGAGGTTAGGCAAGGAGAGCTCCAAGAGAGGCTCCAGTTTAAATATTCTATTGGCAGCTCTTAGGATTGAGCAACAGTTTTGAAAGGAAAAAGATGCTTACTCCTTGGAAGAAAAGTTATGACCAACCTAGACAGCATATTCAAAAGCAGAGACATTACTTTGCCGACTAAGGTCTGTCTAGTCAAGGCTATGGTTTTTCCTGTGGTCATGTATGGATGTGAAAGTTGGACTGTGAAGAAGGCTGAGTGCCGAAGAATTGATGCTTTTGAACTGTAGTGATTGAGAAGACTCTTGAGAGTCCCTTGGACTGCAAGGAGAGCCAACCAGTCCATTCTGAAGGAGATCAGTCCTGGGATTTCTTTGGAAGGACTGATGCTAAAGCTGAAACTCCAGTACTTTGGCCACCTCATGTGAAGAGTTGACTCTGGAAAAGACTCTGATGCTGGGAGGGATTGGGGGCAGGAGGAGAAGGGGACGACAGAGGACGAGATGGCTGGATGGCATCACTGACTCAATGTACATGAGTTTGAGTGAACTCCAGGAGTTGGTGATGGACAGGGAAGCCTGGCGTGCTGTGATTCATGGGGTCGCAAAGAGTCGGACACGACTGAGCAACTGAACTGAACTGAAGCAAATTATATATTCTCATTTCTTTTAAAGAACCACCTTTGAAGAAAGCCAACCTGTCGGGTTTAGTATCAAATTACCATAACCAGGTGCTACCTGCAGGCTTCTAAACAAAGTCCAGGCAGAGCATAGAGGAGGAGTGAATCCATCACTGAAGAGGTGCTTTTCACTCCATACCCTAATTTAGCAAAGCAAATGTCACGGGTGGAAGTTAAGAGAAAGGAGGAATCAGTGTGGGCTGAGTAGACAGAGGAGGCTTCATGGAAATGGGGCTTGAAGGCAGTATTGAAAGATGGGTTAGACTTACGTAAGTAGAGGAGGAAGGAGAACTTTTCAGGCAGGGGGAGGAGCATGGGCAAACTCAAAGGCAGGAAGACACTTTGTATGAGGGAGGAGACAGTCACGAGACACCATGAACACAGCAAAGGGCATGTGTTAGGTAAGAATGGAAATCAGGATGGGTGGGGGTGTCTGTCTGTTTTCTCAACTGAAACTCAGAGTGCATGTTGTAAGAAATGGCTGTGTGCTGATGGAGCCTGGCTGTACTGTCTAAAGCAGGACGGACTAGAGTGCGAAACTGACTGCTGTGAAACTGTCAGCCCAGCTTATGGGGACAAGGCCATAAATTACTGAAAACCAAAGCCGTTCTGCAAATTGGGACCTCCTTCTGCCATACACGGATGGACCTGGGGGCTGATACTGGAGGACACTGCAAGTGAGGCAGAGACGATCTAGGACATGAAGACTGTTGTCGGAGCGTTTGCTCCAGAGTCTCGGGGCCGAACCAAATTACCATTAAACTTCTTCCTTTCTTATTTCCTCCAGTGACAACATTTAATACTGTAGAATGTCTGTGAGTAGATATTTAATGGGATTGAAGTTGTTCCCAAATCAGCAACAGTCCCCAAGCTAGTAATGGCTTCTTTTTCTCATCTGGAGAGAAGGAAAGGATGCAGAAGTAATGAAATTGGAGCAGAAGGATCATGGTTTCCCATCATGATTATCAGGGGAAAAACTAAAAAAAAAAAAAAAATCCAGCAAGGACCACTTTTATTTCATGATATTTCCTTAAATGGATGTTTCTTTATTCATTTGTTCTACAAATATTTATGAGATGAGTACCCTGTACTAGAAACTTCAGACTGAGTTGAGAGTGACAGGTGACAGTTAATTGTAAGTGACAATGTCATGACTTAGTCGGGACACTCTGTAGAAGTCATTCTGGTGTGTGGCTGATCAGATATACAAAGATGTTCAACCAAATACATACTTGATCCCAAAGACACTCATGCCTTCACTAAGAATCCACAGAGGACATAGATGTGCACACTTATTTTTACACCTAAAAATTCTTCCTGTATCACCATGTAGAGGTGCAGACAACCATGGTCACACCTGGGTAGTGGAAAGGATGGAGGTTCTGAGTGAAACTGACCTGGGTTGGAAAACCTTTTGTTTCATCAAGGTAGTGAGTGAATTTGGGACATAGCGCTTCACTTCCTTTTTGCCCCCATTTCCTGATTTATTGTATTGTTGTTAAGATGGACCCCAATGATTCTTATTCCTGGATAAGCATTGTCATTCCTTTTGAAACTTGACTTCTTAAGTTTACTTTGTAAAATGGTTGGTTCCCTGCCTAAATCTACCACATCAGGATTTCTGGAGAGAGGGACCAGACATGAGTATTTTAAAAACAAACTCTACAGCTGATGTTATGTTCTGTCACACACAGTGGGTAGGGAGCCACTGATCTACTTCATAGAACATCAGAACCAAATGAAGTGGCCTGGAACCCATGTCTGGGGTCAATTGTGTACCCCCCAAATATGCTGAGGTCCTCACCCCCATGACCCCCAGATATGACTTATTCAGAAATAGGATTGCTGCAGATATAATTAAGATGAGGTCACACTGCAGTAGGGTGGGACCTCATCCATTCTGACAAGTGTCCTTACAAAAGAGGAGAGGGCACGCAGGGGTAGACAGGGAAGAAAGCCACATCCTGGTGCAGGCAGAGACTGGGGTGACAGAGCCGCAAGCCAAGGCCTGCACCTATTACCAGAAGCTAGGAGAGAGGTCTGGACAGATTCAACCTCAGAAGGGTGCCAACCCTGCTAACACCTCGGAGTCAGGCTGTGCGAGAATTCACATTTCTACTGCTTTCAGTTCCCCAGGGTTTGGTGCTTGGCTAGGGCAGCCCTAGGAAGTGAAGGCAGTATTCATTCTGTTAAAGTGAGTTACCTTACCTGGCCACACAGGTACATTTAAATCAGGCTTGCTGGAGGATTTCAGTTGACAGGTATGTGGCTTTCTGGAAACGTGAGCAGACAGACAGGTAGGTGCCAGAAGCCAAGAACTATGGGAAAAGCAAAGGTAGAAAGGTGAGGGAGACTGCGTAGGTTGGGTAAGAGGGAAAAGGAGCTGACAGACTTCAGAGTGCGGTTACCAGATATATCTTCTCTATTTTTAAACGTGCTTCTGTTGCCTTCTTTTGGTGGGCAGGCTAATGGGTTACTGTTCTGCTTTTGTTATTGTTTTGTTCGTGTGTTTGGTGGTTCGCATTTGGCAAAAGTGGCCAACCCCACCTGTGACACCTGACCTACTGCTTGGCACTAAACAAATATAGCTTCAGGAAATGAGCAGATTGCATTAGGAGGCCAGGTGAGATGGGGAGGAGGGGGTGGAGGGGGAGGAGCCACTCGGAAGCAGAGACAGGTAGATCTGGGTAGAGATCCTGGCTCTGTCCTGCTGCCCCGCTCAGGTCTCCCTGTAAGACAGTGCTGGTTATGTCTGCTTCTCGGAATTGGTGGGAGGATTAAATTAGTTGATAAAGGTTAACCTCCTCCTCCTTTGTCTCCTGTCCCTGATTGTACTTCAATATCATTAGTTGAATGAGCTAATCAGTAATTTGGCTGGACTTTGGTTCCGGCACAGCCTTCTGTTCAGGAGGAGTCTGCCTAGCCCCAACAGTGAGAGTCTCACACTTTCCCTGTCCTTTGGCTGCTGTGGGTAGTACGCATAGTCTCCCCAGGTCGTGGGTGGAACCAATTGACTGCTATAAACCAAAGTAACTCCTTCTGGACTATATCTCACAGGCCATATCTTCTTGGTCAGAAGCCTCATCCTTGTCATTGGGCACCACGGCATCTGCTCACAAGGATGCTGGCTACGTCCCTGGGTTTTTGAAAGAAACTTGTAAGAAGAATGAGGATTTCCCTGGTGGCTCAGAGAGTATCGAATCCACCCACCTGCAATGTGGAAGACCTGGGTTTGATCCCTGGATTGGGAAGATCCTGAGATTACAAGGGCAGTAGCTCTCTGTCCTATTTGAAGGAAACTTTCAGCTTTTTGCTTTAAAAAGGAAAAAAGATGGTGAGCCTGGTGACCGTCCTGTCTGTTTCATTTCTGGAAGATGCAGGTACTGGGCAGCAGTATGTGCAGATGCTAGTTTGCGTGCATCTGTGTGCTGGGAGCGAGAAGAGAGAGCTGGTCCCCAGCACAGGTGGCTGACAACCTCTGACCATTTGGGTCTGTGCATTTGGATCTCGGGGATGGACACCCCAGAGCACCCGCGCTGAACGGGAGCCTCAGACTGCACTGGGACTGCCTGCTTGCTGCCTCTGGTCATCCAGCACAGCAGACTGATGCTCTGTACCTCCAGATGGTGGCCTGGCTGGGTGGGTGTGGGCTCACAGAAAGAGAAAGTTGGGAATGTGGCAGCGAAGCTCAGGAGCCCAAGCCAGCCTTGCAAGCTGTTTGGGCGCTGGTGTGAAGATGCCATCTCCGTGGAGCCTCTGAGGCCGCTGCTCTCTGCCAGAGACGCCTCCCACCATGAGGATGCTGGGGAGCTCATGAATGCAGATGACTCAGAGAGAACAGAGCCATCAACCAGAATAATTCTGAAAAAGCATTTGCTCAGACGGACTCTCTGCTTTTGACCCCTGAGTCAGGGGATGTGAGTGGAGGAAGAGGGCAGGGTGTTCCGTGGCTGCAAGGGGTGTTGCACATATGTGTCTGGCCAGATGATCGGGAATTTCCACAGGGTCAGCTAGGTGCACACACAGAACTGAGACCAGTGTGTAGCAGGTCCTTAGTAAAAGTTAGTCACTGTCGTTATTACAAGTATCGTTATCATTGTAGTTATTTTGCATAGAGTGTTATCTGTATACCTGAGGAGCATATAATACAGACCCGCCCACTTTATGCACTAGAGAGAGTGATAAGATGTGGAGCCCAGGAGGCTACAGGGTTCTGTCACTCTCCTAGCTGACCTGGCATCAGCAGCACTTGTCTATTTGTTCAGTGTGCCTAGAAAAAAAATTTTTTAATGTTGTAGAGAGCACTGAACTCCTATAAAAGCAATATGAGATGTCATTCCTTAAAAGAGATTTGTGATTAAAAAAAAAAAAAAAGAACCTTGTAATCAAATAAGCTTAGAAAACACTGAACACCTTTAACAATCAAATATTGACTCTGAAACTCTAAGCAGGGCACTTGTTTAGTCATTAGTGAAGTCAGTCGTGTCCGACTCTTTGAGACCCCATGGACTGTAGCCCATCAGGTTGCTCCATCCATGGGATTTTCCAGGCAAGAGTGCTGGAGTGGATTGCCATTTCTTTTTCCAGGGGATCTTCCAGACCCAGGAACTGAACCCAGGTCTCCCACGTTGCAGGCAGATGCTTTACCATCTGAGCCACCAGGGAATCCGTGTCCATCTCTTTTGTGATCACATGGACTGTAGCTTGCCATGCTCCTCTGTCCATGGGATTTTCTAGGCAAGAATACTGGAGGGGGTTGCCATTTCCTTCTCCAAAGAAGGGCTGTGGTGTGGAGGATTTCCTATATGTTTGATCGGGGGAATGGGATGATTGTTGAACTCATTATCTTCCCCACAGAACACCTGTCATCATCTTGTAGGATCTCAGTATTCAGTAGACAACTATTTGAGAAATACCCATGCAGTGCATTTTTCCTCTTGTCAATATTGGTCAGTAATAGTAACCCTTGTGGTGGTCATTGGGGCAGTTTACTCCCATGTCAAGGAAAGAAAACTCAGAGATACTTAATCATTACCCTGGAGCTTCATTCATAACTTTTATGTATCTTTTTTTGGTGTTTATTTTAAACTTCCATTAAGCCATGTGAGTGTGTGTGTGTGTGTCCATCTTATTTTTAGAGTTTGAGCCTCTGAGAATAGTAGTCATCTGTTCTGCAATAATACTTTATTTTTGTTTTTTGGCCACACACAAAATCACCGCAGATGGTGACTGAAGCCATGAAATTAAAAGATGCTTACTCCTTGGAAGAAAAGCTATGACCAACCTAGACAGCATATTAAAAAGCAGAGACATTACTTTGCCAACAAAGGTCCATCTAGTCAAAGCAATGGTTTTTCCAGTAGTCATGTATGGATGTGAGAGTTAGACTGTAAAGAAAGCTGAGTGCTAAAGAATTGATGCTTTTGAACTGTGTTGTTGGAGAAGACTCTTGAGAGTCCCTTGGACTGCAAGGAGATCCAACCAGTCCATCCTAAAGGAGATCAGTCCTGAATATTCACTGGAAGGACTGATACTGAAGCTGAAGCTCTAATACTTTGGCCACCTGATGTGAAGAGCTGACTCATTGGAAAAGCCCCTGATGCTGGGAAAGATTGAAGGCAGGAGGAGAAGGGGATGACAGAGGATGAGATGGTTGGATGGCATTACCAACTCAAAGGACATGAGTTTGAGTAAGCTCCGGGAGTTGGTGACGGACAGGGAAGCCTGGCGTGCTGCAGTCCAGGGGGTCGCAAAGAGTAGGACACGACTGAGCACCTAAACTGTCTGTGTATCATGTGGTACTTTAGTTCCCTGACCAGGGATTGAACCCGTGCTGCCTGAAGTGGAAGCACAGAGTCTTCCTGGACCCTTTTCTTTTTTTGCAATGATACTTTTAGATTGAAGCTGCATTTGTGGTTGTGTGGTAAGGGGTGGTTTATGAGCCTGTGTGGCACAGTTCATTTCTTACTTGACATTGGTATGGTTCTGTTACTTAATAAATAATTTACATGTGATTTGCATAGGATTTACGTATCATCCAGGCAATGCCCAGGTGTACAGAAAATCTTTTTGTTTCTTCAGTGTCCCTCAGTGCAAAGGACCCAGAGCAGTGGGCTGTAACCAGCCCTCTTGTTTCTGAGAGGCCCCAGTCTTGGCTGAAGCATTATTGACATTAGCAGTTACCCAGAACTACTACTGGCCCCAAGGTGACAGTGACTGTATTTTAGGAGATTTATTGGTTTTGTTTTTCCTATTTCGTATGCCAGACAGGTACAGATTGCAGAAGGTGATGTTTTAAAGATGCAAGGAATTGGCAAAGTCTGCTCTGAGGTCTTTGTTTGAGAAGATATGCAGTCTTTGGGATCAAGTGACCCGGCTTCAAATCTAGTCTTTGGGATTTTCTAGTTGTGTGATGTCCTTCATTGTTTAACCTCTTTAGGACTCAGTTTCATATCTGAGGCCTAGATATACCACATTAAAGTGTGGATAATACCTACCGCTTATGGTTGCCATGAACTGTCAGTGAGATAAAGTGTATGCAGCAATGAATGACGTGGCCAGTTACAAGCGCTCAATAAAAATTGATTACTTTAATCATTACTCCTCAAGTAAAAGTGGCTTCAGGAGATTGTCAGAAACTGAGCCCAACAGGCAGTACCAGGGTATTGGGTACCCTGGGTATCCAGGTATTAACTTCAGGGCCACATCATCATCTCCTCTCTTGCACTGAATCAAAGAGGGTGAAACAACCAGCCCAGCTGAGCCCTTTCTTCAGTCTCTAGATCTTTCACAGCACTCATCACTTTCTAGTGTTTATAACAGCATCACTTCTTACGTATGTCTGTGTCCTCCATTAAAGCATAAGCTTCATTTAGCGTGGGACTCTGCCTGGATCCTCAGCACTGAGAACAGTGTAGCACTGAGTGACTATCCTACCCTTTGTCACGGAATGATTGAATGGGTTCAATGATGAGATTGTTGGAAGATACACACAGACATCTATCCCCAGATCAGCCCTGCCGTTTAAGTATTGTTATACTTAGAATCCAAGATGCTTGAATTTCTGCCTTATTTTTAAGGCTCTTCATGGGAAGATGCCACACTCACTGCTACAGGTATTGCAGAGTTTTAAGTCAAGTTTTGCCTGTGTTGTGCCCTTCTTATTTGATTCTCCTGGAAGATCGAGACTGCTATTGACCATTCTTGGCACAGGGGGTCATGGTAGGTTGTCATTAATCTTCTCCTTGGGATTCTCATGAGAACAGATCATCTAAGGCAATCATGTCAAATATAATGGATTCCTAGCTTCATTAGTCTTGTTCCCCTAATCCATCACTAGTAAAATGAAAAGGTAGTAAGATGTAATAGAAGGATATGGTTTTGAGTCAGAAAGACCTAAGTTCCACTCCTGGCCAGCGTCTCTTGGGCAAGTTGCTCATTCTCACTGGGTCTCAGCTGCTTATCTGTAAGGCAGGTGAATGGTACCCACATTGTGTGGCTGAGCTGAGCTGTGTCTTTCAGACACATGGTGTGTATATCACACCGCCAGCCTTCTGGTAAATACTCTTGTGATAATGGTATCCTTATTGAAAAATAGTATCGGTGGTTGTATGTATATGAAGGAAAACCACATGGCCAATTGGAGATACAGTTTTGGGTGAACTGAAATTGAAATGGTGGTCTTCTGGGTCAGAATGACTGAAAGACTTTGTCTTCATTATGTCCTCAACAGCTTGGGATGTTGGAAATGACAGTGAAGGGATAGGTAATTTACCACAGTTGGATATGGCTTTTTAAGTAGATGCAATCTTCTGGATTAAAGTAAATGTCTCTAGATTATTGTTTAGAGATCTTGTGCTGTGAACTTTAGAAAAACAAACAATTGCATGTATTTCTGTGGAGTAAACTGATAATGCGAATATATTAGGAATCATGCTGCAAGTAAGATGGCATATATAGTGCTATCAGGCTGGCAAATATTAAAAGGCAAACTGTGGTTGGTGTTTCCTAGTTTATGTTAAGCTTCAGATCTCTGCTTTGCCCTTGATACACTACCTTGAAAGTGAAAGTGAAGTCGCTCAGTCGTGTCCGACCCTTTGTGAGCCCGCGGACTGTAGCCTGCCAGGCTCCTCCTTCCATGGGATTCTCCAGGCCAGAATACTGGAGTGGGTTGCCATTTCCTTCTCCAGGGAATCTTCCCAACCCAGGGATCAAAGCCAGGTCTCCCGCACTGCANCTGAGTGCCAAAGAATTGATGCTTTTGAACTGTGGTGTTGGAGAAGACTCTTGAGAGTCCCTTGGACTGCAAGGAGATCCAACCAGTCCATCCTAAAGGAGATCAGTCCTAAATATTCACTGGAAGGACTGATACTGAAGCTGAAGCTCTAATACTTTGGCCACCTGATGTGAAGAGCTGACTCACTGAAAAAGCCCCTGATGCTGGGAAAGATTGAAGGCAGGAGGAGAAGGGGATGACAGAGGATGAGATGGTTGGATGGCATTACCAACTCAATGGACATGAGTTTGAGTAAGCTCTGGGAGTTGGTGATGGACAGAGAAGCCTGGCGTGCTGCAGTCCAGGGGGTCACAAAGAGTAGGACACGACTGAGCACCTAAACTGTCTGTGTATCATGTGGTATTTTAGTTCCCTGACCAGGGATTGAACCCGTGCTGCCTGAAATGGAAGCACAAAGTCTTCCTGGACCCTTTTCTTTTTTTTGCAATGATACTTTTAGATTGAAGCTGCATTTGTGGTTGTGTGGTGAGGGGTGGTTTATGAGCCTGTGTGGCACAGTTCAGTTCTTACTTGACATTGGTATGGTTCTGTTACTTAATAAATAATTTACATGTGATTTGCATAGGATTTACATATCATCCAGGCAATGCCCAGGTGCACAGAAAATCTTTTTCTTTCTTCAGTGTCCCTCAGTGCAAAGGACCCAGAGCAGTGGGCTGTAACCAGCCCTCTTGTTTCTGAGAGGCCCCAGTCTTGGCTGAAGCATTATTGACATTAGCAGTTACCCAGAACTACTACTGGCCCCAAGGTGACAGTGACTGTATTTTAGGAGATTTATTGGTTTTGTTTTTCCTATTTCGTATGCCAGACAGGTACAGATTGCAGAAGGTGATGTTTTAAAGATGCAAGGAATTGGCAAAGTCTGCTCTGAGGTCTTTGTTTGAGAAGATATGCAGTCTTTGGGATCAAGTGACCCGGCTTCAAATCTAGTCTTTGGGATTTTCTAGTTGTGTGATGTCCTTCATTGTTTAACCTCTTTAGGACTCAGTTTCATATCTGAGGCCTAGATATACCACATTAAAGTGTGGATAATACCTACCGCTTATGGTTGCCATGAACTGTCAGTGAGATAAAGTGTATGCAGCAATGAATGACGTGGCCAGTTACAAGCGCTCAATAAAAATTGATTACTTTAATCGTTACTCCTCAAGTAAAAGTGGCTTCAGGGGATTGTCAGAAACTGAGCCCAACAGGCAGTACCAGGGTATTGGGTACCCTGGGTATCCAGGTATTAACTTCAGGGCCACATCATCATCTCCTCTCTTGCACTGAATCAAAGAGGGTGAAACAACCAGCCCAGCTGAGCCCTTTCTTCAGTCTCTAGATCTTTCACAGCACTCATCACTTTCTAGTGTTTATAACAGCATCACTTCTTACGTATGTCTGTGTCCTCCATTAAAGCATAAGCTTCATTTAGCGTGGGACTCTGCCTGGATCCTCAGCACTGAGAACAGTGTAGCACTGAGTGACTATCCTACCCTTTGTCACGGAATGATTGAATGGGTTCAATGATGAGATTGTTGGAAGATACACACAGACATCTATCCCCAGATCAGCCCTGCCGTTTAAGTATTGTTATACTTAGAATCCAAGATGCTTGAATTTCTGCCTTATTTTTAAGGCTCTTC